>JADLZN010004606.1:0-189810 GCA_018155175.1 Sinocyclocheilus anophthalmus
AATAATGGTATTCATGTTCAGATATCATGGTAATAAAATTGTTTTCGTTATTAGTTTTTAATTATTTCTTTCTTTTTACTATTTAATAAATATACTGCAGTACATGCCGGATTTCACTATTCAGTAGGACTTGTCAAAATCTTGTCAAACATTTGCCAAAAAAAATAAATAAAACGATTATGGGATGCACCAGTATTAAAATTCTGATGATCACAATCACTGAACTGGTGGATATTTAAAAAAAAAAAAACTATTTTGTGTGAATGAATAAATAAATAGTTATACATGGTTCAATCAAGTTAATATGCATCACCACATTATAATGTACAGTATGAAAAACTTTACATTAAGCTCTGTTATTAAATTATTAGTGTTCTTAAAGATGAAGTTAGATTACAGCAAATGTAATCTGAATGTAAAAATATGAAAAACATGAGAACATGCATAATGAAATATCCAATATTGGCCAGTAACTGATATAGTACTGATATATTGTCCATCCCCAAATATACTAAATTGACAGTGAATATGAACATTAAAGTACAGTCTGTATAATTATGCCATACGATGATGTACTGCCAATCTACAGGAAGTTGATTAGAGAAAGGCAATGCCAGTGGTCACTGGAAGCTTCTAAACACTGCAAACTTAAGACACCATTACTCAATAAATGAAGCCCTCCTCTGCGATCTTCAACTCAACACAGCTAGTTGACTCAATTAATGTTCCTTCCCCCTCTGCTCTGGTGTCGACTGAAAGCAATTCAACTCGGAGCTTCCTTCCTTCAATGTTCCATGAAATTGGGCCAGATTGTTGTGTCACGTTAATTAATGTAATTCTCGTAGCACTGAAAGAGCTTCAAGTGAATAATTAGATCTGCTTTGATCACAAGACTGTATATGATATTTTTGTAAAGCTCAAAAAAATCTTATCTAAGATTAAGAAAGATGTGGCAGCGATTCAGCAGAGTGATGCAAAACTGTATGTAGTCTCTGTACATGTGTAACCTACAATGTATAAATGTAACCTACTGCATCTGTATTTTCTGTGCAATTCTGGGTCACATACCTTTCCAGTTTAAAGACAGAGCATCTCGGCACAAATCAAGGTTTACAAAATCACAGGATTTTAATCTGTGAACCATAGTTACACCTCATGAGCACCTTTTTTAGTAACTTTTTATCGCCACCTGCTGGCGAGAACATAAACTCGACACAATATAAATGCAGTGGTATTTTACGTTTAAGTGTGGTGTTGTCGGATGTATGTATAATTGAAATGTAAAATCCCAGCAGTAATCAAAATAATATTTTTGCATTGATTAACTATTTCTTATATTTGCAGTCTGAAGCTTTTCATATTCATCTTTGTAGATCCAACAGTAGAGCATGGCATAGCAATGCAAAGGTCATGGGTTTTTGATTTCCAGGAAAGCCTTAAACTGTGAAAAACTCCATCGTTTTTGAAGGCAATTTGTAATTCACTTTGGATAAAAGCGTCTGCCAAAAGAATATATGTAATGTAAATATCAACATCTGAGTTATCTCAATATTTGATATGGATTTCATTATAACAGACTATAGGGCTATGTTATGTTTATACAATGTCAAGTCAAGTCACCTTTATTTGTATAGCGCTTTATACAATATAGCTTGTGTCAGCAGCTTTACAGTGTTTAAACAGGAAAATAGTTTGTCAATAATTCAAGAGGACAATAACAAAGAGCTATTTTTCAGCTAAAGTCAGTTTATTGATGATTCAGGGATGTCATCATCCAGTTCAGCTCTCTTCCAATAGTTTCTGTGCACTATGCTACAAACTCCATCGGTGACAGAATGGAGAAAAAGCATTGGGAGAAACCAGGCTCAGTCGGGGGACCAGTTCTCCTCTGGTCAGACGAAAGCAGCATGGCGTGGTTTAACTCCAGGCTGAAACACAGGGCAGATTGTGCAGAGGTCTGGTTCCCGATGGCCGTCTAGTTGACGAGGTCTTCGCAGGGGATCTGTCTCTGGGGCTCTTCTAGTTGACATGGTCAATCAATGTGATATAATATTCTTGCTTCATTCATGCTATTAAGTGCATACTGCCCTTAAAAATACTTGTCTGCAGACTTCTGAACTAGCTTCTGTTGTATATAATGTAGTATAGATTATTTTATAATTTTTTAAAACAAGACATTGTCAACGCTCAATTTTATTAAATTTGAAAGAAAATCGCAAGCGTGTACTTAAAGGCATAATTTTTCTTACCCAAACCTTTAAAAACACTGGAATCTACCAGCATGTCTCATTTTGAACGTTAGATGGCAGTCTTGCATCATTGAATGATCCACACACTGAAGACATGGTTTCAGCTAACTTGCACTACTGTTGATATAAGTATTAAAATTGGATGTTTTTTTGTTTAAAGAAGCCTCTAATCTTACTTTGATTTTCTATATTGTTATACTAAGAATAGTAGTAATGTAAAGTTGCACAGAGCTTCATCTACAATCCACTTTAATACATGTGCAAGGAAAAAGGCCAAAGACAAGACACCCAACACACTATCAAATTTAGAGCTTTAATAGACAATTTGTGTGCATAGATTCCTTTTAGCTGCTTTTGAAAGAGAACAGAACAACAAACACAAACCAAAGGGAAAAACCGAACAGAACAACATGAACCAGAACTTGAGATTCAACTCTTTATGCAGCTCTCGTCTCCCTCTTCTTGAAATTATCCCTCCTTCTCCGCAGTGGGGCATCGTGGGACTGTGGTACTCTGACACAAGTCATTCTGTGCTCTCGGCCTCCGTGACTCCATCTCAGCCATCCATGTATTTGTGAAAATTACTTTGTCATCTAAAGTATAAGTATTTTTATTTTACACAATTATTTTAATCCATTTCAAATGATTTAAAATTTCTTAAATATAATTAAAATAAATACAATTATACGGCCATCCTGTACAAGAAGATATCGGCATCGACTGTCAAAAAAACTATATCGGTCGACCATTAGCTCTAACAACAACCCGGAATACCCTTGCGATCATCTAGCAACCACCCAAAACCATCTAACAACTATTCAGAACACTCTAGCAACCATCCAGAATAACCTAGTGATCACATAGCAACCACCAAGAACACCCTAGCAACAGCATAGCAACAACCACAACAGATGTTTTACACAGGCAAATACAGCTCGCATTTTATTCTGAAAATGTACAAATCTAGTTATCATAATCCATTCAATTTCTAAAAAATAAAAAATAATTTTTAATCAATTAGAGATCATCTAATCGTCCTTTTTAAATCTATAACATTTGTTAAAAACATAAGGTGTGAAATGGAGATGAGTGACTTTAATTATCTCCTCTATCTGGTCGCTCAGTTCACCTGCATTAATAAGAGCAGTCAGCAGTGAATCATCCTAATGTGGGCGGCACATTTGCCATCAACATACAATATATACAATCATGATGTGAACTGCTCCTGTGTTGAAAGGTCAGAAGGTCAGTTCTGTGTGTGTGTGTGTGTGGGTGTCCTTATTGTTAATAGGAAATAACACATCACGTGGACAAAGGAGAGGTCCTGAGAGAAAGAAAAAGAAAGCGAGAGAAACTGAGAGAGAGAGAGACTCACCGTTCAGTTCAGTGGACAAGATGAAAGTCGTGGACTATGAGAGGGGAGAGTCCAGCCACTGAGCTCAAAAACAATCGTTCCATTTACACATCTATCAATATATCACCCTCTGCTCCTTTTCTCTTACTTTCATGCCCCCCTCCTCATCTCTCTTAAACACAAAATGAATGCACATACATATTGAAACATAAAAAACACAGGCACTGTTCATGCATAAACAGTTTAAAACTGGTTCATTGAATAAACAGAATAATTTACTGCAGGCCTACAAGCTTCAAGCTCTCCCTGCAAGATCTGCAATACATTGCAAACATCTCTCTATGAAGGGAACCCATATAACATCAGAGCCTAACACTATGACTATGTTGGAATGCACATACTAGCATACTGCATTTTATTTTTTATTATATTTCTATTTTTTATGCAGCATGACAAAGTAGTTACAGCATGATAATGATAAATGTTTTAAAAGCAGTTATATAGTAATATAATACATTGTTGTCACATGACCCTATGCTGCATGTTGTGGACTCAAATATCGGTTTCCACACACTCTGGTGGAGTGCTTCTCTTCTTTGGAGTGAAACCCTTGATTCCTTGTCTGTTTTAAGAGCAGTTCTTGACCATAATGCCTAGACCAGTGACTTTCAAGCTCAACAGCTCTTTCTATCCCCTCCTCCACTTAATTAGAGCATGAATTAATATCACCTTTTTGATTGACATGATCACATTATAGAATTTACTTATTTAACCATCCATCCACCTATGTATCCATCCATCCATCCATATCAAACTAAAGCTCCCCATGACTAAAATATTTAGCTAACAAAGCAATTTTGGATGATAATAATAAAAGATTATAGATAGTGAAACAATTTCAATGATATTAGACATAAAAATAAAAAAACACCCACAACCGACAAAACCAAAGTAGCAAACAGTTTCTCAATTATCAGTAGAAACATTAGACATCTCCCAATGGATTTTCCTTTGAAAATGGATTATAATTTTAAAAAATGAAACACATCCCTGCTGCCAGGTGCTTTGAGAGCCACATCGACACTTCCTATTGCTAAACAATTTTCTTAATGTCACACAAGCTGAATCAGTGAGTATTTGACTCTCCTCTGGGTCACAGATTTGCTGCTATGTGCTGCGCTGTGGACGGATCACAAGAGTTATCAGCGAGAACCACTCTCTGCTCTTGCAGCCAGGCATCTCAATGCTCTCCTCAGCTGGCATCAAGCCCAGCCTTTTGCATTCAATTAACACACCAAATCCCAACCATAACCCCTGCAAAACAAGAGCCAACATGAAAGTAAACTCAGCTCTGTATGTTCTTGTCTCAAACAAGGTGGAGATTGCTTAGAAGAACTTCATTGCACTGAATTTTAGCATGCGCAGAGAGACTTGTGATTTGCTTTAAGTTTAAAGGGGTCATATGATGCCCATTTTCAACAAGTTAATATGATTATTTAGGGTCTTAATGAAAGTCTGTAACATAGTTTGGTTAATTTCTCAATGGTAGTGTAAAAACCCCATTTTTTTACCCTGTCAAAAACAAGCTGTTTTTGTAGCATTTCCCTTTAAATGTTAATGAGCTCTGCTCACCCCGCCTCTCTCTTCCGAGCTGCTCTCAGAGAGACTGTTTACTTTAGCCGCATTCATTGTGAAACTTGCTAATTAGCACATTATTAGGAAATGCGATTTGCAAAGATTCATTACAAAACATTATACTCACTTCTTCTGTAGATGAAGCTGGATCACGAATGATTCGCGCGAACATAGACGCATTTATGTAGATCGGGGAGCATTCCCTTCAAAAACAAATGTAATCCACTGTGTTTTCAGCGGCTCAGATGTCGGGAGTAACTGACGACTGCGGTGTTCATTATTACATCCAACAACAGAACACCTCAATCGCTTGTTAGGAGTCATTCTTGTCTACAACTGCTCCAGCGGTGAAACAATGGTGGACTGATGACAGCTCACTCAGGGCGGGTCTGAGGTAAGACGCCAGTCCAGTCTGTGCTGAAACGCTACTGTCAATCAAACTATCGTGGGAGGGGCCTGTCTGTGTGACGTCACACAGACGAGATCGGCTCGATTTGATAAAGGGGAAAAGATTTGAGCAGATTAAAAAAAAAACACTGGGTGGATTTTTATCATTATAGGGTGGTGGTTGTGTACACACACTGCCCACACACATTTCAGTTCAAACTACTTGTAAAAGTGCATGTAGCATCCTATGACCCCTTTAACAAGAGTATCGTGTACAGATGCTAATTATGCTAGAAATTGTTGACCAGGAGGGAGTGTATAATGCATCAATTTACAAGCATAATCATGCTACAGGTGTCACTTTGATTTGAGGTCATTCATGTCTGGAGCACAAATGGTGTGAATAGAGTTGCGCACCAAAGTTTAATATTGACGATTAGGGGTTTGTTCAAATTTGTTCACATTAGTTACATTTTACAAGAATGATTTCAAGTCCAATCAGCATTACAACACCGCAAATAGTTTTCACGTTTAGCAATTGAAAGCTAGAGAGTGACAGTGATGGCTATTTTACAAAACCTCTTTGCTTTGGCTGGAATTTGCATAATTACAGCACTTATCAAGCCATCACGCGGAGAGTGAACGGTTTCGCCCAGAAAGGACTGTCGGCATGGTAACAGAGGCAAGAGTTCAGCAGGGACGTGATCAGTCCTTGGCGAGGGAGGTGGAGAAATGGGCCGAGACCACCAGATTACTTAGGGTACGTGCAAAACAAAACTCTTCGAGGTGTGGTTGTAAGATAACAGTGGTGATTTCAAGAAAATGAAAGACAGCCAAAACAAAAAGACAGCTTTTATAGTGTATTTTTTTTTAGGAATCGTGACTGAAAATGGCCGACTATTTAAAGTTTACTGAGCAACTGATGATGATGAAAGGCAAAGATGACATTTCAAATCTCATACATTTGTTGTCTGCCAAATGAAATGAAGGGGAATGCTTGTGGGTAGTGTTTTCCAGGTATTATATAGATAACCTTGTTCTTAAACAACAAAATGTAAAAAACTTTGAAGATGACATTTTTAAGAATGTTGGTAACCAAGCAATTTTGGTTACCATTGACTTCCATTTTATGGAAAAATATACAAAGGAAGTTAATGGGAACCAAGATTGTTTGCTACCAACATTCCTCAAAACTTCTCTTTTTGTGTTTCACAGAAGAAAGAAACTCATACAGGTTTAGAGTGAGTAAATGATGAAATTTTTTCTGGGTGAATTATCCCTTTAATGCTAATAATAACTCTAGTATATCTTCCAAGTACAAAATATCACAGAACAAGACATCTATTCCTGCTAAAAAGTTGAGCAGTGGCTGTGACCTCTATTTCACTCAGAGTTCCTTCTGAGAAAGTATAAACATAGTTTATAGCAGACCCCTAAAGCTCAGTTCAAAGTCTAAAGCCTGCAGTGAGGCGAGTCATCCATCCAGACCATGAATCAGAGAGCAGATTCTGGGCCTCGGTATCAGCACACACTGCCTTCATAACTGATACCCTTAAGAGACCAAAACACCCATAAAAAAAGACCATAAAGCACAAACACACACAGAGCACAAACAATAGTTCACAATGACAAACAGCACAATGCTACTCAAAATATATAATTACAGGCTGCTTCAAGATGTGTAGTCCTTGTTCCTCAAAATTCAAAGCCTATGGACAAAATGTTCTGAGTGTTATAAAAGCAACAACAAAAAATACTACTATAATGTTGTTTAACATTTCAATCAGTCTATGAATAGCTTATAGCTGTCTCTATCTTCAACTGGGATAGGAGAAAATATTTTAACATTGATATACTTGAACATTAACAGAAAAAGGTTAATCAGCAGAAAGTTTTATGTCATTTTTGTTCATCCATTAATCTGTACATCCACCCATGAATTCATTCATCTATCAATCTAAACACAAAAGCATCCCTACAGGTTAGAAAACACAATGAATATTTTGCAAGGGTTACCAATTCCCTAACCAAAGCAAAACCATTTTTAAAAAAATCACAGTGTAAAAACATGAAAAAAGCTGGCATAAAAATAAAATAAAATTGTATTATACTAAATCACAGTGCAATAATAATAGGAAAGAGCTTTAATGACAATCTGGTGAGTAACTTTATGAAACTGAACAAATCTATCTGAACTTTAAAAAAAAATCTAATTCCTGTGTTAAAGGTGCTTTGCTATGAGAGTATAAAAGTGATGGAATCAAGATTACATCAAAAGGCTTAGTGGTTGAATGTAAATAAAAAGTGTTAGAGAGAAAAATAAAAAAATAAAGAGAGTCAGGTGAAGACAGGAGGAGGTGGGTTGCCTTTTTTTAGAGCACTTACGATGTCAATCACTTTCAAGGCCCCGTGGACAATATGTGAAACTGCTGTTACCAAGCAACGCTCCTGAGTGCCTGGATTACTTGCAGTAGCTCTCACCATCAGCCAAGCAGCAATCCAATGCAGACATTCCGCGTCCCAACGGAGCACACTGACTTTCAAAGCGTCTTGCTGCACTGCTAACTCTACATCCACATCCGCAGCCCTATCTGTACAGCAGGTTTATATAACTAGCATCCATCTAATATCCCATATATATCTATCCAACAATCATTCAGTCAGTACATCACACCTGTCAAGCACCATCAATCAATCAAAACACAATGAGTATCTCTACAGCTGAATAAATGAACATGTGTGCAAGAGGATACAATCACAGCTTGTTGGCTTAACTCTTAAAGGGGTTATATGACGTTGCTAAAAAGAACATTATGTTGTGTATTTGGTGTAATGCAATGTGCTTATGCGGTTAAGCTACACAAAATCGCATTCAAAATCGCAGGCAATTCATTGTCAGTGAATTACAGCTCTGTGTAGTAAATGCAGCTCCATCTGAAAGCACGTTCGGAGATTCCTATACTCACAGGGGCGGCTTTCTGACGAGATTGCCACATGAAATCGACATTCGAACACATTATTTTCACCATGATGAGACATGATGTGGCTCCTCTATGCCCTGCCTTTCGAAGTAACGCCTTGAGTTAGTATAGCGCTGCCTAAACATAAAAACCAGGTCTGCATTGGACGGAGAAAGAAGAAGAAGAAAGAAACGAACAACAAGTGCTACTCTACTCTGCCCAAAAAACTTGCGTTTGAATCGGCAGTGGCAAATTTTTTAAATATAAAAAGCGCACTTACAGTCTGTGAGTCAGAACAACCAGCAGACGGCCTTGCAAAGTGGAAATGCCCCACTTTATGAAACAGCCTTTGTTTGCCACACGCATTGTAGTCTAACGTTACTCTGCCAGGATCAGTAAACAGTCCTCCATAATATGTGCTGCACACATCTGAATATTTATTTGGGTTGAAGTGTTCTGGAACAAGTGTTGTAAATACAAACTTAACCACTGATTTCTAGTTGTGTCCTCTTGGAAGACCAAATAGTATGTTTCGCTTTCACAACTGAACACAGGGGCTGTGTGCGCGGATGGCCAGCTTGAGGAGCAGAGGCGGGCGGGCTTGGAACGACCGCGGCGGGTGATTTACGAAGGAGCAGCGGCCCCCGGGGCAGGCTTTGCGGGCCAACCACGTGATGACCCCGGGCTGGACTCCGCTTCGTCCACGATGAAAGCTGATTCGGCGATCCACAGTGCAAAGTTGATGTATTTCCTCAGCGACCAGCACGGATTACCTCTAGGAATGACGAAGCGGATATCGTCCTCTTTTGGAAGGCCAAAGAAAGTAGTTTCGCTTTCACAACGAAACGCACAGCGTCTCCAAACAACAATACTACAGCGAGAAATAAAAGTTACGCTTTCTTTCTTTGCGTGAACATTTGGACGGTGTTATGCAAATCTTCCCAAACAGTGACGTAGACATGTGGGGGTGTGTTTAAACGAGGAGTTTTAGAAGGGCGTTGCCGAGTCTTAACTTTTATAAAGAATATCTCTTTGGGTTTGAGACTTTAGTCTTTGCAACTTTAGGGATCTTATCTATGCACAAAAAGCTTGTAACACTCCAAAGAGAAAGGAAAATTTGAAATTGCATCATATGACCCCTTTAATTAATTTGAACATGAAGATAATTGTTTGTGTCTTCGTTTATAGAAATGAGAAAAAAACCTTATAACAATTTATTTATAAATTAATCCACATTTCAAACAAAACCAATTCCATTTAAATCACAAAAATGGCATTATCTCAGTACTTTTGTCTCAAAAGGAAATATAAACCAGGTGAGCCTTCCAAAAGCAATCTGTGCAATCATACTTTGAGGCACCATACTTTTCTGGCATATGCTTCAGATTATTTAATCTTTCCATCTCAACAGATCTTCATCATGCTAGAGTATTGTTTCAACGAGTAAACATGGGGAGAGGTCTCAGATACTCTCTCACTGACAAAAGAACAGAAACAGGCCTGTCACCGCTCATCTTTGTACTTTAGATGCTGAAGGCCCTCTGCTCCAGAACTTTAGCAGAGTAAATGGTTCTCTAAACAGCCTGTGACCGCCTCTGTGATGTGAGCTTCAGTGTGCGTTTGATCCTGCAGGTAAAAGAGAAAAATCGCAGCTCCAGAAGAAATCTCATTCTATTAGTAAGCCGTACGAAATCCGGAACATTAACAGAGATGCTTGTTTAAACTTCAGACAGCCATTATCACTAAGAAGGCCATCAATAATGCAACGCATCAGCCCAGTATAGCAGGTGAAACATAGAGACCTCCCACCTGCTGCCGTGGTTTTATGAGGAGATATGACTACCCCATGCAGCTCAGGGGTCATAAACACTACACTAAGTGTTGTGCCAATAGCCTGACCAGAGGACATTAATCTCAACCAAAGTGTCTTGGCTACAGTTCAGGGAAGAAAAATACACAACCACAGCCAATAATAAGAGAGAATGACAGTGCACTCAATAAAGCTGATAAACGCTAACATTGTGTAGGAAGAACAAGCATACATATTCAAACCTTTTTTGAAGTCTTTTATGCTCACCAAGGCTGCATTTATTTGATCAAAAATACATTAAAAACAGTAATATTTTGAAATATTACTACAGTTTAAAACAACTGTTTTTTATTGTCATATATTTTAAAATGCTATTTAATCCTCTGATGGCAAAGCCAAATTTTCAGCAACCATTACTCCAATCTTCAATGAAACATGATTCTTCAGAAATCACTTTGGTGCTCAACAAACATTTCCTATTATTATCAAATGTTAAAAACAGTAGAGCTGATTTATATTTTGTGATTTTACTACTCTTCAAAAAAATGTGTTCTTTAGAAATGTTTTGTTAGGAACCCGATCAAATACATATGTTTCCTCTGCTCCTTTATTTCAGAAACTCCAGATTCTTACTATTTATGATATTAATATTTTTCTGTTTTCATTTGTAAGATATATTCAAGTGAAGGGAATATTGCAGAGCAATTTAAGACTTACTTTATAGTAAATTCACAGGTTCACTGTAAAAAATAAAATAAAAATCAGGCTATAAACTATTTTAGGTTAAAAATTTTTTTAAAAATGTTCTGCCTTATAATCTTGTTTCTTTTTCTCTTGATGTTTATTTATTTCATGTATCTTATTAAGTGTTTTTGGTGCTTTGTAAAGGTGTGCTATATAATGATTTTGATTAAAACGTCTCTCACGATGCTTTTGAAGAAAATTAGATCGTGCTTACAGTGCAGGATCTATCAGTTGCAGTTCTGGCGCCTACCGGCTCTCATACTGTACAACCGGGGGGGGGGGAACATAAATTCACCAATCAAATGATAACTCAGCGGTAGAGTTACACTTACGAGACACTGCACTTATTCACAATCACAAAAGTACATTATTTGAATGTACTTTAAAGCCTTGCTGGTGAAACATTTCATATGTGTGCTGTTCTGGTATGCGCTTTTTCTGAGCATGTACACCCGAAGCGCACGCACTAAAAGCCTGTCAAACAGCGCCTGATTACAGGACTGAGTTATCTTTCGCATCTGATTGCGCTAATACTGTCAAAAAAACACAAGGTTTACATATAAACACAGTCGGTTATGTCTAAAGTGAAAGTAAACAGGGTAGAAACGCGGATGAGTGTCTATATATTAGAGCGTGTAGCTGTACAAACTTGCTGCGCTTGTCATAAAAGCGGATAGTTCACCGAAAAATGTATATTCTGTCTTTATTTATTTTCTCACATGTTGTACCAAACCTGTAATAATTTCTTTCTTGTGCTGAACACAAAAGAAGAATATTTGAAGAATTAGGTAACCAAAACGTGTTCGTCCCCTAGAGGTCACTGGGGACCAGCAACTATTTGGTCAACCACTGATGTTACAGAATGAGAGAAAACTCACTGAGGTGAAAAACAATTTGAGGGTGAGTAAATGATGACACAATTTCATTTTTGGGTGAACTATCCCTTAAATTTTAATAAAACAACAAAACAAAGAGAAAAATGACTCACTGCTCTTGACTGAAGAACTTAATACAGCATGCGTTAATTAAGAATCACGTCTAATTTTTACAGTGAAGTGTATATAGTGTTTTATTTTAATATTTGTTCAATCAATTTCTTGAATGTTACTGCTAAATACACCTACTCTACCTGAAAAAATAAAGCACTGTTTGTTTTATTAGTATATTATGTGTATTTGTAATGTGTACCTTTGTTCTTATTTTTTAATAACAAAGATAAAATAATTTTAAAAAATTGTATCTTCACCCACTTTGGACCTAAATGTCTGCCATCGTTTGAAAGGCTTTGTCTTTATAATAGGGAAATTAGTTTAATTGTAATGCTCAGCAACTTGCAAAATAGCAAAACCACTGACATGACAATGAATCGTGACAAAATTGTGTATCGTGATTTTCCTGAAAAAAAAAAGCATGATTTTTTTTTCCCATATCACCCACCCCTAGTGCTATGTTATCTTTTTTTAATATATGCATTTTTTAAATATATGTTAATAATTTGACATAGTCATATCATTTATATATATGTTGTGGATTTTTTATCATTTCATATACTATACAACATAGACCTATAGAGATCTATTTTTTTTTAGTTTGAGGCTGCAAAAAAAGCCTTATGGGTTATGCCTCTGCCTGCACGTTATTTCTCTTTATTGTATTATTTTAAAAATAAAGAAATAAAAATCTTGATGAACAGGGTATTGTCTAAAGATAACAGCATTTACTTGACAATAGAAATCTTTTGTAATAATGTCATAGTCTTTAGTACGTTTGATTAATGCATCATTGCTAAATAAAACTATTAATTTCTTTAGTGTAAACTACATTTCAAATTTTAACAAGCAGTTATTCAAAGGTAAATATCAATGTAAATTCCCAGTTTACCTCACAATAAACCATGAGCCTGGCAAATTCAGCGATTCTTCCTTGTAAGCATTTATTGCGGCCTTGGAAACTTTTTTTCCCAGGGCAATAATAATCACCTGTGCACCCTGACTCATGAAAATTGCATATGAACCAAACAATATGATTACAGCTGGCAATATTTGGCTTCTTTGTGCGTCCGAGACTGAGATCACTGCATTAAAGGGATAGTTCACCCAAAATGAAATTACACAATGTTTCCTTCCCATGTACTGCGTTTTCCACTTTCACGCTAAACCAAGTATCGCCGGAAGGCGGTCTCGTGAACGCTCGTACGACAGTTAGCGGAAGATAGAGATTACTGTTTATAAAGTTTAAATAATGGATATTTTTCTTACAAAAACGCATTGATTCGCTCCAGGAGGCCTTTATTAACCCACTGGAGTCGTGTGAGAGACGTTTTATTATGGATGTACTGATTGGGACTTCTTTGCAACATTGATAAAATAGTCCTGCCATTATAAAGCTTGGAGGGAGCCAGGACATTTTTTTTTTATTTCTCTGATGATTCGTCTGTAAGAAGAAGTCAAACACGCATTGAGGTGAGTAAAATATGGGGAATCCGTGTTAATTCATGGACGACTAATTTCGTCACGGCATTTTTCACCGACGAAAGGAGGACGATGAAGAACTAAAACTCGTTTTGAATGACAGAAACTATGACGAAAATCCATTGGCATTTTCGTCAACGAATAAAAACAAGAAGAAAAATGTTAGGGAGGGAGATTTGGGAAGCGATTCATCAGAACGAATCTGCTGCGTGTTGCGGAGGTTAGATGCGACTATGAACGGAGGACATAAGCTAACATTACAATGCTGCAGTCTCATAAAAATTACAAAAATGTCGATAGCTGGGAGTAAGAGAAGAGCAGACATATGGACGACATCTGACGACGCAAAAGAGAACTCAATTCGGTCCAGTTTTCGGAGCGCATACACCGAAGCAGCGCCTCTCACACAGCACACGAGTACTCTTTTGCGTCTCATGAACGAAGAAATACACACAAAATGATGTCGAATTGTCTGTTTTGACGAGTATTCCCGTAAACACAGTTGATTACGTATTAAGTGAACGTAAACAGTAGGGAGAATTTGTATCAGTACATTGCATCCGTGCATTCGGTTTTAAAGGGACAGCAGCCTAATTTAGTTGCTATTGTCTGTGGCATTGATGTTAATCAAGCAACAAAAGAAAGACAGAAAATCACTTACTGCTCTTGACTGAATCACTTTAGTAGCCCTAATAAAGATTAATCTAAATTTATACATAGAAAGAAATATGTCTGCTTGAAAGAATGAAGAATGTGGTAAATAGGGTTGGGTACCGAACCAAACTTTTAAGGGTACTGACCGAATTGCTTCGGTACAACTGAATAGCGATTCACGTTAAATCAATCGGTGCCAAATTTCGATACCTGAGAACGCATATGGGCGCATACGCTACAGAGAGAGAGAAAGAGAGAACCTGTGACGTGAGGTCACACCTGAAACTCGTTCAAACAACACACAGGGCAAGCCGAAATGTTCTGAAGTGTGGTTACATTTCTAGGGCCATATGGTTTCTGCGAAAACGCAGACGGGATCGCAGAGTCCATTCATAAAAATGTAAATTAACTCTATAGCACGGAATGTCACGGAATTCGTCAATTTTGGACGAATTAATTAAAAAGCAGTCACTGCCACTTAATTCGAATCGCGATATGAACTAGTGTCTGTGAATATTAAAATGCAAAAAGATTTTATTATGAAGAAAAAGACAGTTTAAAACATGGTCCGCATGTTCGCTTGCCTCTGTATGTAGAATGGCGGAAACGCGGTTTGTTTACTACACAATCACGGAAGCACGCGTGACGCTATCGCGGTGATTTCGCCTCTTCGTCTCATATATGGCGGGCAATGAAACACAAACAACGTCATCTCCAGAGCTGCTTGAGCGTACCTTGCGAGAACTTTTACCGTGTAATTGAGAAAACTCGCTCATCATACTGTATACACACAGACAGGAACTTCATGGCAAACCTGTCACACTAAAAAGTATGATTTAACAAGTAACAGAAAATATATTACACTCTATACTTCTTGTACAGTATAATGTCTAATGGCATATTACTATTCCATTTTTATCAATTAAATAAACAATAAATTGATAAAAAATAAATATTACACCAAAAAAAAAAAATTAATAATTACTTGTGTAGAAAAAAGAAGACAATTATTAGCCTGTAAAAAAATTTTTAAAGGAATATTAACACAACTTTTTTATGCATGAATTTAAAAGTAACTCAGTTTGTTTGCCAAAAAAAAATAAAAGATTTAATTTTCCTTTGATTAAAATAAAGTGTTTAAGCCTCACTGATTTTCCCGAAAAATTAAAAACAAGAATTTCTTCGGGGAAAAAAAAACGGAAGAAAGAAAAAGTTTGTAGGGCCCTATTATTCATAATAGACTTTTGGACTTATTTTTTCACTGAAATAAACATTTTTGCAATTACACAGAGAGTAAAGTAGAAGAAAAAAAGGTTTTACCGTGGTACGGCACAGAATTCAGGAACGATACCGGTACTGTACCGGTTTAAAAATGTTGAACGGGATACCCAAATAGTGGTAAAGTTTTATAAAGGAAGCCTAAGTGCCTATATACCATTGTATTTCATTGAAAAGAGACCATGTCGTGTTTTATGAGAAGGGTATATTAAATTTAACATAAAGGAGTGTGTGTCAACCGCAGTTAAATCTGTGTCTATCTGATAAAACCTTAATACAAACCTAGGAATTTGGAAACCCATTAGATTTAGCGGACAAATTTACTGTAGATTAGGCGACCTAAATCTTATGGTATTTAGTGACTAAAACTAAAAAAAAATTTCAGATGCGAAAAGATGACTAACCTAAATGGGCGTTAGTCAAAAGGACTATGACTAAAACTAAACAAAAATTTGCTGTCAAATTAACATGGGGGGGTTACATTTTTATTTTTGGGTGAACTATACCTTTAACCTCCAAACACTGACATATATTCATAAAACATGCAAACTTTTCTCTGATAGACCAGTTTGATAATTTGATAAATATATATAAAAATGTAAATGTTCTCAAGTTTTCTGGAACTGTCAGATCCAGCCTGTGACTTTGGAGATGTTTTCATTGCCAGCATCTTGCCTATTGCCAGCTGCAGGCTGTTGATAAGGAGAGAAACCCATGGCTTTTCTTTGAGTAAGTAATGGACATGCTCACGCAGGCCTGTCTGAGCTCTTTGTGTGACAAACAGATAGGAGAGAATGCTGCTCACAACAATGGATTAACAGGCATGAAATGCCAACTTTAAAAACATAATTATTTGCTTCTTTTTTGTTGTTGCAATTTTTCACCTGAAATATTGGGAACCTTTCAAAAATAGGGTGAAAATAAAACCTGATACTATTTTAAAAAATAATAATAAATAATTTTCTTTTTCAACAAATGGTTAGTAGAAACCTTCAGAAAATGTTGATGGGTAAATGGGTAACCCTCAGCAGGTTAAACTAAATATTATATGACCTCTTTTATTTTATATGAGGTTAGAGTCCCCCCAAAAATTGGGACACGTCTCAAGACAGTTTAAAACCCTCTTGTATATACAGTGGGTACGGAAAGTATTCAGACCCCCTTAAATATTTCACTCTGTTATATTGCAGCCATTTGCTAAAAATCATTTAAGTTATTTTTTTTTCCTCATTATTTTACACACAGCACCCCATATTGACAGAATTAAAACACAGAATTGTTGACATTTTTTTAGATTTATTAAAAAAGAAAAACTGATATTTCACATGGTCCTAAGTATTCAGACCTTTGCTCAGTATTTACTGTGACACTCATATATTTACCTCAGGTGCTGTCCATTTCTTCTGATAATACTTGAGATGGTTCTACACCTTCATTTAAGTCCAACTGTGTTTGATTATACTGATTGGACTATATAAAAAAAGCCACACACCTGTCTATATAAGACCTTTACAGCTCACAGTGCATGTCAGAGCAAATGAGACTGAGTGAAAGGAACGGCTGAAGAGCTAGAAGGAAGAATTGTGGCAAGGCCGATCTGGCCAAGGCTTCCTCAAAAAAAATGTCTGCTGCAATTAAGGTCCTAAGGCACCAGTGGCCTCATAATCTAAATGAGAGGTTTGGAGATCCAAGATAGAGCTGAAGATCTTTGCCCGAACCCGACAGGACCCGACGGGACCCGACGGGTTCGGTCGGGTTCGGGCTTAATTTATATCATTTTACACGGGCTCGGGCCGGGCTCGGGCTTGCGCGGTAAATGAGCGGTCATGTGATGCGTTTCGATTAGCGCGAGAAAGATGCGAAAATGGATGCTGAGGAGGTGAAACGGAGGCTTGCCTATGGCGATTACGTTTTGGTTGCACCAGCAACTAAAGCAAAGTCTGACAAACCATCCTACCCAAAACTTGCAAAATTAGCCAGATCAGTACTATGCATCCCGGCCAGTAGCAGCAGCAGTGAAAGCGTGTTCAGTGCTGCTGGACGCACCATCAGTGAGCGCAAAAGAGCTAAAGGCAAAAGAGCTGTGTGCGTGCGCACATTTGAATAATGTCGGGCTGTAAACGGGTTCGGGCTTTTAAAAAGCTGTCAATCAAAATGTACTTGTCGGGCTCGGGCCGCATTCTGTCGGGCTCGGGCTCTGTCGGGCCTAACTTTTAAGGCCCGATTACAGCTCTAACCAGAACCCTTCCTAGAGCTGGCCAAACTGAGCTATCGGAGGAGAAGAACCTTGGTGAGAGAGGTAAAAAAGAACCCAAAAATCACTTTGGCTGAGCTCCAGAGATGCAGTCGGGAGATGGGAGAAAAATGTAGAAAGTCAACCATCACTGCAGCCTCCACCAGTCGGGGCTTTATGGCAGAGTGGCCCGATGGAAGCCTTTCTTCAGTGCAAGACACATGAAAGCCCGCTTGGAGTTGTGAGATGGTGAGAAATAAGTTTCTCTGGTCGGATGAGGCCAAGATAGATTTTTTTGGCCTTAATTCTAAGCGGTATGTGTGCAGAAAACCTGGCACTGCTCATCACCTGTCCAATACAACCCCAACAGTGAAGTATGTTGGTGGCAGCATCATGCTGTGGGGGATTTTTTCAGCTGCAGTGACAGGACGACTGGTTGCAATCGAGGTAAAGATGAAAGCGGCCAAGTACAGGGATATCCTGGACGAAAAACCTTCTCCAGGAGTCCTCAGGACCTCAGACTGGGCCGAAGGTTTACCTTCCAAAAAGACAATGACCCTAAGCACACAGCTAAAAAAAACGAAGGAGTGGCTTCACAACAACAACTCTGTGACTGTTCTTGAACGGCCCAGCCAGAGCCCTGACTTAAACACAATTGAGCATCTCTGGAGAGACCTAAAAAAAATGGTTGTCCACCAACGTTTACCATCCAACCTGTCAGAACTGGAGAGGATCTGCAAGGAGGAATGGCAGAGGATCCCAAATCCAGGTGTGAAAAACTTGTTGCATCTTTCACAAAAGACTCATGGATGTATTAGATCAAAAGAGTGCTTTTACTAAATACTGAGCAAAGGGTCTGAATACTTAGGACCATGTGATATTTCAGTTTTTCTTTTTTAATAAATCTGCAAAAACGTCAACAATTCTGTGTTTTGCTGTCAATATGGGGTGCTGTGTGTAATTAAAGAGGAAAAAAAAAATAACTGAAATGATTTTAGCAAATGGCTGAAATAAAACAAAGAGTGAAAAATTTAAGGGGGTCAGAATACTTTCCGTACCCACTGTATATATATATACACTTGTATATACATTACAGGTGGGAAAGGCCTAAATTGCAATTTTACTGTGGCAGGTGCACACATCTGACGTATTTAAAACTAGTTCATTTTCATGTCATGCTTATTTAATGTTATAAAAACGTGATATCTGTGATAACTGTGCGAAGAAACTGCCATTAATAATGCATAACAAATCAGGCACAAACATTTCCTCTGGACTTACATTGACACATTTCTGCTACATACTGTACAGCTGTCTTTTAACTAACTCCAAGTTGAAATGCACTGACTTTTGAGATTCTAAGAGCTTACACATGCATCCTGACACAATATCCAAGAATAAATCTCCTTGCTGATTTCCTCATAAATAAAATGAGCTTCCCAGTGATTATCATCCTGTCATATCACACAGACATGTGGAAGCTCCAGCTGCAGTTTACAGGGGTGAGAAACGACAGATCCTCATTGGCACAAATCCAGCTGTGTCTTGACATTCAATAAAAGCACCATCCAATAAAAAGCACTCATTATCCAAAACGACATCAACATGAGGAAGAAATGCAGGGCACCAGTGAGTAATAAGGGAAAGTTGGGCTAGTAAAAAAAAAACTGGAGAGGCAATGTGGCAGACAAATATTAAAAGTCAAATACAATATTTTATAAATAAACAATATTGAATAAAATAAAAATAGGATTTAGGAAACAATGATGTAGCATCCAATACAGTATGATAAAGTTAACATTTGGTTACTGTTATTGTACAGAGGAGAATAATCCTATTAGAGGTGAAGCGGATTGCTGTGCTAGAGGAGGTGGCTAATTTTAGCATTCTTAATCAGCATGGCTGTTTTGCTTGCTGTCTCTCTCTCTGGGAACTAGTATGAATCTTGTTAACCATCTTCCATGATTCCAGGAAATCATCTCTAAAAACACTCCTAACTAACATTTTTATCCCTAAACAACTCTCCCTAGGTTTTTAACGAGATGTTACAAGTGACCTGAAAACAGCACATGAGCAGAGATGGAAAGCTCTTGTCCGGTGTCATTCCTGTGCTTGTTTTGACACAGTACAGATATATCCTGACTGCCTGGTGGTTTGAATCCCACTGCTAATGCCCTCAAGAGTTCTTCTTCCATCATCCTGACGCAGGGCTCCATATACGGGAATGCTTTACTTGGCTTGATTTGATTATGAGCAATTTCCATGCTTGATTGAATAATACCACATTGACCTTGGCGGTTTCATTTATTTTTCACAATGACACATGGTTGATGGAAATATCACTAAAATGCATAATCTAGAATTTCAAATATTTAGCAAACCATTTAGACCTTCGCCAAAGAAATGTAAACATTTTCACGACTGAGTTGTTGCTAAGATGTTCCGAGTGGTTTTTAGCACATTGCTTATGCCCACTTAAACTGATTTTCCATAAAATTAGCCATTTCATATAAATAAATAAAAAATGCATTTCTATACACATATTAAACAGAAGGAAAAAAGATAAAATAAGCAAGTTTTATTACTATCCTTTTTCAGGCACACTGAAAAGGTCACTTCAGAAATATCTTTGCAAAATACAGTGGGTCTATTAATCATGACAGTTGCCCTGACTAAATTAACATTTCATTTGCATGCATATTCATGCTCTTATATTTCTAATTATTTAACACAAGTCATTAACATGATTTCCTCTGATGACAAGAACTTAATTTTCATAAACAGTATGAATGTCACAGTAAACCAGACATAAAATGGTCAGATCACACAATGTCACCTGTTACTGAGGACATTTCTGAAAATTGAATTCAAAATATATACTGTATGAGTGTGTGTGTGTATATATATATAATATATATATATATATATATAGATATAATACTACTATATGACTGTATATACACACACATACCAGATTAAAAAATAAAAAATAATTTGAAAAAAAAAAATATTTCTGCTCACCGAGGCTGCGTTTATTTGATCCAAAATACAGCAAAACAGTAATGTTGTGAAATACTACTACAATTTAAAATAACAATTTTCTATTTGAATATATTTTTAAAAATTCACAGTTGACTTGTGAATTTCAAAGCTGATTTTAGTAATCATTAACCAGTTTTCAGTGGCACATGATTCTTCAGAAATCATTCTAATATCTGATTTGCTGCTCAAAAACATTTAAGATTATTATTATGTTGAAAACAGCTGAGTAGAATTTTTCAGGTTTCTTTGATGAACAGAAAGTTCAGAAGAACAGCATTCATCTGAAACCGAAATCTTTTGTAACATTAAAAATGTATTTACTGTCACTTTTGATCAATTTAAAGCATACTTGCTAAATAAAAGTATTAAAATAATAAAAACTAATGTTTGTATATTAAAGTATTGTACTTGGTCTAATTAATATGATTTAAAAATACAAATAAACTTAATTAGTCAAATAAATGTGTATATATATATACATACTTAAATTATCTAAAAAAAAATCTATGAAATTTTGTCTAATAAAGACACTGAGATGCTACACAAAGAAGCCGAGCATATGTTGCTAATGAAAGTATATTACAAGAATCTTAAGTCTTCCTTCATATCACTGACCCCGCCTCCACTCGATTTACCATCAAATCTCTCCTTTTATCTACTTCTAAACTCCTGTCTACTTCCTCCCTCCATCTTCATCGTTCCTTCCCCAGGGCTTACGTGGGCCATCTGTATGAAGCATGAGAGACTCCGGTGTTGGATTACAATTAGGTTACAGTGGTAATTGGTGATTTATTAATACTCATCTCAAATACATTACCCGCAAGTCGAGGATGTGCTGAAATACGCATGCATCCTCAGGCGAGAATGTAAATTGTAAATTGCAGATAATCACTGCATTCTCGCTCAAAGAATTACACAGTCACTCTCTAAAAGCTTTACCAGTAGATGTTGAGGTGATTATCAATACGTACATGTATAAAACATCTGGCTTAATAAAACCAGAGAATATTTATAATAAATATAAACAATATAACTAATACCCTAAAAACAAAACATATCTGGTCTGTTGAGCTGTGGGTAATTTACATACTGCTGCCCAAAAAAACAACTACAGATCAACGCTGATTAACCGGAGCTATTCATCATGATCATAATATAAAACTTAATAAAACAAGATAATAAAAAGCTTCAAAACACATCTCATTTACTTAATCTGATGGTTGTGTACATTTTATTATTAATAGGTGGGCCTGCATCTCACATCTTCTCCTTTGAATGGTATCCTGTGAATAATTTATCATTTAATATAAATCAAGCTGACCGGGAACAAAAACATTTAATAATTCATATAACCATTTCTCTCAGAGTGTCTGGCTTTTCAGAGAACTCCTATACGATTCATATCTGAAGGCTCCTGGAGAAAAATATTTATTTGAAGACAATACCCTGTTTATTTCAGTGATTAAATACAATGATGATTATTTTATGTAAATTAAACGGATAGAGTTAGTTAACGAGAAGTGCATTGTGGGTGTTCATGGGACAAAATGAGCTCCAGGACTCTTCCTTCTTCCTCTAATGTTTCTCCAGTCTGTGCTTTGCTCTGGGCTACAGTACAGCATAAAAGATCCTAGTCAACATGGGAATACACACTCACACACACACACACACACACAGACCCAGAGGGGGCACACTCAAATGAAACCCACCTGCTTGGGCACACAAAGGCACCTGGATAAATTTAGCCCCTATAAAAAAAAGTACATTGTTTCCTACCCAGCCACTAAATGGGCTCTTGATAAAGAGGCAAATAGGCCAAGGTGACAAAATTGCATGAACATGATGACTAACAGGAAACCAGTAGTCCTCTAAGAAACACAATTACACTACAAAAGATTTTTTTAAATTCTACTGTTAGCCACAACAACCCGTCAAAACGTAAAACTACCCTCGTATTTCAGCACATGCTGGACATCCTGTATAGATCTGCTCAATTTTCTCACATTGCTATGGGGGTGTTGGCACCTGTAAACTCCCTGGAGAGAAAGCCCATTAGAATATAGATTAAAGATGAATGTGTTGAAGACAGCAGACCTCTCAGCAACACAATCTGCTCTGCAGAGACACACTAGAGACAGATCAACCAATCAGATTGCAGCTATCAAAGTGCAAGTGGAGATAACATTAAGAACTAGGGATGTCCCAGGATGACCTTATAGGGATGGAAACAGTATGCATATAAAATTTACTTACTGAAATATTGCTGAACAAACTACAGTTGTTGATTCATATCAAATGGAAACTTCATGTGTTCATATACAGTGGGTACGGAAAGTATTAAATAAATTGTTCACTCTTTGTTATA
This sequence comes from Sinocyclocheilus anophthalmus, assembly GCA_018155175.1. NCBI lineage: Eukaryota > Metazoa > Chordata > Actinopteri > Cypriniformes > Cyprinidae > Sinocyclocheilus > Sinocyclocheilus anophthalmus. Next base: position 23,183 of record JADLZN010004606.1, read on the forward strand.
TTGCAGCCATTTGCTAAAATCATTTAAGTTAATTTTTTTTCCTCAATGTACACACAGCACCCCATATTGACAGAAAAACACAGAATTGTTGACATTTTTGAAGATTTATTAAAAAAGAAAAAATGAAAAAATGAAATATCACATGGTCCTAAGTATTCAGACCCTTTGCTCAGTATTTAGTAGAAGCACCCTTTTGATCTAATACAGCCATGAGTCTTATTGGGAAAGATGCAACAAGTTTTTCACACCTGGATTTGGGGATCCTCTGCCATTCCTCCTTGCAGATCCTCTCCAGTTCTGTCAGTTTGGATTGTAAACGTTGGTGGACAGCCATTTTTTGGTCTCTCCAGAGATGCTCCATTGGGTTTAAGTCAGGGCTCTGGCTGGACCATTCAAGAACAGACACAGAGTTGTTGTCAAGCCACTCCTTCGTTATTTTAGCTGTGTGCTTCGGGGCATTGTCTTGTTGGGGGTAAACCTGCGGGCACAGTCTGAGAGGTCCTGAGGCACTCTGGAGAAGGTTTTGGGTCGGAATCCCTGTATTGGCAGACAATTCATTCTTTCCATCGATTGCAACCAGTTCGTTTCCTGTCCCTGCAGTGAAAACACCCCAGCGATGCTGCCACCACAATCTTCACTGTGACTGTAATGGCCAGGGTGATGAGCAGTGCATGGTTTTCTACACAACATACCCGCTAGAATTAGGCCAAAAGTCTCATCAGACCTGATAATCTTATTTCTCACCATCTTGGCGTCCTTCAGGTGTTTTTTAGCAAACTTTCATGTGTCTTGCACGGAGGAGAGGCTTCCGTCAGGCCACTCTACCATAAAGCCCCGACTGGTGGAGAGCTGCAGTGATGGTTGACTTTCTACAACTTTCTCCCATCTCCCGACTGCATCTCTGGAGTTCAGCCACAGTGATCTTTGAGTTCTTCTTTACCTCTCTCACCAAGGCTCTTCTACCCGATAGTCAGTTTGGGCCGGCCGGCCAGATCTAGGAAGGGTTTCGGCGTCCCAAAGTCTTCAATTGAAGGATTATGGAGGCCACTGTGCTCTTAGGAAACCTTAAGTGCAGCAGAAATTTTTTTGTAGCCTTGTCCAGATCTGTGCCTTGCCACAATTCTTTTTCTGAGCTCTTCAGGCAGTTCCTTTGAACTCATGATTCTCATTTGCTCTGACATAAACTGTGAGCTGTAAGGTCTTATATAGAAAGGTGTGTGGCTTTCCTAATCAAGTCAAATAAGTATAATCAAACACAGCTGGACTCAAAATGAAGGTGTAGAACCATCTCAAGGATGATCAGAAGAAATGGACAGCACCTGAGTAAATATATGAGTGTCACAGCAAAGGATCTGAATACTTAGGACCATGTGATATTTCAGTTTTTTTTTTTATAAATCTGCAAAAAAGTCAACAATTCTGTGTTTTTCTGTAAATAGGGGGTGCTGTGTGTACATTAATGAGGAAAAAAAATTTACTTAAATGATTTTAGCAAATCGCTGCAATATAAAAGACTCTCTTTCGGGAAATATTTAAGGGGGTTGAATTACTTTCCGTACCAACGTGATGTGTATAGATGTCTTTTTGAGGGGAATGGCACAATGCTCTGTTGTAACTTTACCAATAACCTGTGTGACAGTAATGTTAAACAAATTTAGTTTCCTTTTTTGGTTTGGAAAACCCCCACTACCATTCAAAAAAAAACTTTTATTACAGCAAGTATAAAGATAATTTATAATGTTATGAAAGATTCCATTTCAAATGTAATGTATGTTTTGAATTCTATCATCCAATAATCCTGAAAAAAATGTTAATGAGCAAAAATATTAAGCAGCACATATTTTTTCAACATTGATAACAATAAGAAATGTTTTTTGAACAACAAATCAGCATATTATGATTTCTGCAGGTATGTTGTGACATGAAGATGGCGTAAAATGCTGCTGAAAATTCAAGTTTTCAATCCTGAAATATAAATTAGTTTAAAATTATTAATTAAGACCGAAAAAATATCTTAAATATACTAAGATGTTCACAATTGTACTACTACGGTATTTGTGATCAAATAAATTGCAGCGTACAAGGCAAGGAAAGAGATTCTTGCAAACACAATTAAAACACTTCTTATGATCTCAACGTTGCTACGGTAGTGTATAAAACAGAGCATCAGAGCGAACAGCTTAGGGGGACCACCAAAAAAGAGGAAAATGTGCTTTTGAATTGGCAGAAATTTGTACTACCGTAGATATGATCACAGCCGCCTCTATAGTCCTTTCGACCTCTCCCTTAGACACGTACCCGCTACGTCGTATGAATATAAATGAAAGGGAATGATTGTTTGACAATCCAACATTACAGGCAGCTTAGTTCTATTCCCTCTGTCATCAAGAGCAATAATAACTCACCAGTCTGTTTTAGAGAAAGAAACTCCAGTGGGTTATATTCCTGGCTCATTTATATACAAGGGAAAAACATAACCTACTAAAGTCCAATGACTACGTTTTTACATGGACATCAGTAATCTAATTATGTACCTTATTATGAATAAGACAATATTATGATTAAGGTTTTTACATGAGTTGCTTTTAGAATATTCCATATTTTTTTTACATGTTATAGTACATAGTTCGATTATTGGAAAACATGTCATTACGTCCTCACGTGACGCCATCCGACGTCCCCTCAAGAATTTCACATATACACATATAGTTCGTCTTCGTTATGATGCCAAGTACAGTTTTGGGTGTTTCATTTTTAATTTACTGAAAGCTAATGCAGTTACTAATTTGTACGTGCATACAGACGATGGCGGGTGTTGAAGCTCTTTTATTTGCCGTCAAATGGTTGACCACTGATGTGTGTGTATCCTGTCGCAAAATGGGGAGAAAAGTCCTACACGACGGTAATAATGTGATTAAGGGGTTTACATGTCTATTCTGCACTCCAGTAATGCGACTAAAATAGGAATACACCACATGTCTTAATTCGATTTATGTTTACTTCGAGTATGATTTTAGCCGGATTAAGGTAATCAAAAAAATCTCCGTTTACATGGTAGATTCTTAATCAGAATATTGCCTTAATCTTGTTAATATCGGATTATTGTTGTCCATGTAAACGTACTCAATGTGTCATAGTGGCTAAATGAAAAATGTTTGATAATCCAAGGGGCGATTTAATCTTTTGCTTTTCAAGATACTGAAGTAACCTATAGTTTTTTGCCTACACATCAGGAATGTCTTTTAAATCAGCTTACTGTCAACACTGACATTTTACGGTGGGCTGTCGCGATTCATCGATTCTATTCGACTTCATTTTGCCTGCGTCGACTAACCAGCAAAATACCGGAAGTGCCGCCCGCATTCCGGCCGAGACTCCCAAAAAATTCTTAGATTTGTTTTCCAAGGCTGCATAATATTAAACCCGTTTAAACATTAAATTAAGCATAACTATGCATTCACAAAAGCTACGATTTATTAAATAATTATACAGGTGCCCATCCATATAAATTAGAAGTCGGTGGAAAAGTTAAATTTATTTCAGTAATTCAACTCAAATTCTGAATCTCGTGTATTAAATTATTTCAATGCACACAGACTGAAGTAGTTTTTTTGGTTCTTTTAATTGTGATGATTTGGCTCACATTTAACAAAAACCCACAAATTCACAATCTCAACCAAATAGAATATGGTGACATGCCAATCAGATAATCAACTCAAAACACCCATAAGGTTTCCTGAGCCTTCAAAATGGTATCTCAGTTTGGTTCACTATTGCTACACAATCATGGGTAAGACTGCTGATCTTACAGTTGTCCAGAAGACAATCATTGACAACCTTCACAAGGAGGGTAATCCACAAAAATTCATTGCCAAAGAAGCTGGCTGTTTTCAGAGTGCTGTATCCAAGCATGTTAAATGAAAGTTGAGTGGAAGGAAAAAGTGTTTAAGAAAAAGATGCACAACCAACCGAGTGAACTGCAGCCTTATGAGGATTGTCACGCAAAATCGATTCAAGAATTTAAGTGAAATCCACAAGTAATGGACTGAGGCTGGGGTCAAGGCAACAAAAGCCACCACACACAGACGTGTCAAGAAATATGGCTACAGTTGTCGTATTCCTCTTGAATCACTCCTGGACCACAGACAACATCAGAGGCGTCTTAACTGGGCTAAGGAGAAGAAGAACTGGACTGTTGCCCAGTGGTCAAAAATCCTCTTTTTCAGATGAGAGCAAGTTTTATATTTAATTTGGAAACCAAGGTCCTAGAGTCTGGAGGAAGGGTGGAGAAGCTCATAGCCCAAGTTGCTCGAAGTCCAGTGTTAAGTTTCCACAGTCTGTGATGATTTGGGGTGCAATGTCATCTGCTGGTTAGGACCCGGGCAAGATGTTAGTTTGTTGTACCGTATTGTCGAGAATTATCACGGTTTTGCGATTATGACGATTATTATGCATTTATTCATTTCCCAAAATTACTAATGTATAAAATCAATTGAACACTCTTTAGATATTAAAGTGTTTTTTTTTTTTTGCTGGCTTTTGAAACAGAAATAACACCTTAACCAACAATACAGCACAACATAATAATAAACAAAAGACAAACAGAAGTTCATCTCTCCCATTGGAATTAAAAAAAGGTGACCTCTGCTCTGTAAACATCCATGACAGTTTTTCTCTTTTGAAAATAACAAATGGAAATAGATCACAATAGTATTTAATGTTTTCAGTTTGTACATTCTTTACATTTCTTTTGGACCTGGGGTAGAGAATTTGGAAACATGGTGAAAAAAAATATTGTTGGTTTTTACTTCTGAATAATACTACAACAGGGATAGTAAATAAAGTTAATGAAGTAGCCTATTATTAATATACGACTAATATTAACTTTATTTGTCCCACAGGGGAAACTGTTACTAATGATGGAAATAAACTGAAATATTATTGTAATCAACTGTGATCCATACGTATTCATTTTAATAATCTTTATAATAATTCATATGATTTTACATGTGGCCTGAGAAAATCATGTCTATTATTTTGGTTTGTGAGATCGGAGATCACGCTGCGCACATGTACAAACATTCAGGAGGACACAAACTTCTTGAGAATGCTGCCCTGTGACTTTTATTAATAAAATAGATTAAATAGCCTACTGGAGAGACGCACAGATGCAGGTAGGCTAATTCACACAGGCAACTGTCACATCTCTCTCTCGAATAATTAATTCAAGTAGCTAAATGTTATATTATTAATTCAAATAAATGTGATCTTACCACACTATTTCATCTCTTTCTGATCTGAAGCGGGCAGAATGCGGAGCTAACGAGCTGTTGCTTCGCGTCAGGTGGTTCTTGCCTTCACGTCGTGCATTAAAATCGTTCAATGTACAGCTAGCCGTGCATTATCCCTTATGTATTCGCTCTTTAGCAGCAGTTTTTTTACAGCAATATTTAAACGACACCCTGGTCATTCTTGGTGTACCCAAAATGGTCCCACACTATCGACAGGCATTTCTCTGGTGGAAATAAAGCTTAGCTGTTTGGTCCCTCTGTCACAGTTAATCTAATGCATGTAGTAGCCTCGTGCCTCTGATAAGCACGTCATTTTAAGCTGGTGCACCGCTAGTGTAACTTTGTTTTCGTTTTGCGCAAGCTGCAACAGTTCCGTTCCGTGTAACAGAAACACTCGGTTTAGCGGAACCTTTACGATTAATTAACCGTGACATTTTAAAGCGCGGTTAATCACGAAACCGGTTAATCGCTGCATCCCTACTGCTGGTGTTGGTCCATTGTGTTTTTGAAAACCAACGTCACTGCAACCATTTTGGCGAACTTCCATGCGTCTTCTGCTGACAGCATTTTGAAGGTGCTGATTTCATTTTCCAGCAGGATTTGGACCTGCCCACACTGCCAAAAGCACCAAGAGTTGGTTAAATGACTATGGTGTTGGTGTGCTTGGCTGGCCAGCAAACTCACCAGACTTGAACCCAATAGAGAATCTATGGGGTAGTGTCAAGAGGGGAAAATGAGCAACAAGAGACCAAAAAATGCAGATGAAGGCCACTGTCAAAAAAACCTGGTCTTCCATACCACCTCAGCAGTGCCACAAAATGATCACCTCCATGCCACGCCAAATTTAGGCAGTAATTAAAGCAAAAGAAGCCCCTACCAACTATTGAGTAACATGTACAGTAAATTAACATACTTTAAAGAAGGCCAACAATTCACTAAAAATGAATAAATTTTTTTTATTGGTCTTATGAAGTATTCTAATTTGTTGAGATGGTGAATTGGTGGGGTTTTGTTAAATGCAGCCAAAATCATCACAATTAAAAGAACCAAAAGACTTAAATACTTCAGTCTGTGTGCATTTAATTTATTTAATACACGAGTGTCACAATTGGAGTTGAATTACTGAAAATAAATGAACTTTTCCAGAACATTCACGAAACTATACACAAATTTATTGAGAGCCGGATGTGATCGTTATAGGGTGTAGGTTACATACGTGCATCTCACAGCGGCTCCGTTCACAGTAGTTCCAAAGGAACTGTTATCATTTACATGTGTGTGGAGCGTCTCAAACTCCATCTCTGCATGTTGTTTTGAGTTTGGGTTTATTATAACGTTCATGTGGGAATACAATGTGTGACATTTCATCAGATTTGTAAGGTAAATCATATAAACCTACGCCAACACAGGAGAATACATCATTATCTCGCGGTTTCACAATAAAAGCTCAAACCCTCACTCTTGAGTTTACACGTTTTGATGTCCACATGTTCTTTTAATTACAGTGGCTATAGCATTTCTGTTGTAAAGAAATGGCCAAATATTAAAGATGGTTTAAGTGGACATTTGAATTAAATGTTGCTTGGTAAATATTAAACAAGTATTAGATTGCACAGCAATGTGTAAAAACAACCGTCAGTCTGTTGGCGCCCTCTGCAGGCCTTTGTTGTAATGCGTACTGTACATTAGCTCTATTCACTGAACTTTAATATAGATTACATTATATTATTTTATAATTATATATATATATCAGTGGCTCTATTACATTATAATAAAGTATTTTAACAGTTTTTTTCAATAAAACCATATGATTTCTTGCATTTGATACTTTATTTGAACTAATTATTATGGCCTCATTGCTGTTATATATGTATTTTAAGTAATTTTAAAGGCTTATTGTTCACGTAACCTAATCTATTTTTATTACAAAAATTTTATTATAATTGTATTATTAGTAGACTATAACACGTGGATATGTTGTCATTCTTAAACTATAATACTGAACTTTGATTTCAGGTATTTGGATTATGAGATGGACACTTCCTTCTTGCACCCTATGTTGCACTTTACTTTTGCTTTAAAAAAAAAAGGATTTCATAGAAATTTGGAGTTTCACTACTGAAGTCCTCTGTTAATTTTTTTTCATCATGCTGGAGATGTCGGTTTAAATCTTTTGTTTACACATTTCTAAGAGTACTTTTAATACTTAAAATGTTTAATAAAAACTTTTAAAAAATAACATTTTAATACTTGATTCTAGTGGACTCTAAACATTGCATTTATTTAATGTGAAAGCCCAACTGTTGGGGTTAATTTAAACACATTTTTTTTCCCCCTTTGTAGTTGCACTCACAGCTGTAATGCCCAGAACATGTGGATATATTGACATTAAGAACATGCTGACTTTCTCAGACTTTTGTAATTATTTTCTTTTTATTTCATTTTTATTAGGTTTGTTTACATTTATACTCTTTTAGTTTTACATTTCGTTAATGGCTTGTTTACATTTATACTTTTTTATGGTACACTACTGAATGGCAAAGTTGCAAGTTTAATAAAACGTTCTTTAAAATTGTTGATTTTTTGTGTGGGAAATTAATCGATTAATCGATAAATTAGTCGATAGATTAATCGAAATAAAAATAGTCGTTAGTGGCAGCCCTAATTTACTGTAAGAATAAGTATGTGCTAACTCTTTTAATAACATATCTTTCCATTTATCTTTATGGCTAACATTCTGTGGCTTCTGGATATTGAAACAGCGAGTCATATGTGCATCCATCATGTGCTGTCTTAAATGTTTAAAAGCTTAAGTGCATATTGTCAAATAAGACCTTGACTCCTGCTGCCTCCCATAACCTCCTGTCCTTCCTCTGCTCCTGACAATCCCCCACACTGTTCGGCCTAGATGTAATTCACAGATGAATAATGGATGGACTTTCATCTCTCCTGGATTTGGGGTTCACTGCTCAACGCTACTGTAGCTGAGGCAACTGCATTTAACATGAGATGTAGGCTTCTGTCCTGTCCTATTCTGAAATGTTTCACTCCAGTACAAGAGGAAGAGATTTGTAATATCTTACTACACAAAATCTTTTCACTCTGTTTTTTCTTCTGTAAATGCTTGTCCCTCAGAAACCATTTTTTTGCAAGCTTTTATTTCACTTACATGCATCCATTTTTTGCTCATATCGAATGCTTTTAGTATAAAAGCTCATAGCATTAGTCTTAAAAGACTACATGAAATCAAAATTGACCCTATTTACTTTCCTACATTTCTAACGGTCCATGGTTTTATTACATATACATTACTCTGAAGTAAATAAATAAATAAATAGTTGTTTCAGAGGTGAAAAAAATTGCTACAGTTTTATATAAAATAAAATTAGCAATAAAATACATACAATAAAGATCAAATAATAATAAAAACCAGATCAAATAAACATGATAAATAATAAAACAAAATCTGAATTTCCGACTGAATTTCTCTGAAAAGTGTAACTTTCTCCCCCTGAATTTCTATAAAATAAAATAAAGTCTGATTTTCAAATCCTGATAAATAAAATCATGTACTGCTCAACATTATTTCCCAATGATTATTCTGAAATAAACACATTGAGAATGCAAGTTTATTTACGCAGATAACATTTGAACCACACTAACGTATGTTTATCTACCTTACAAATATCCCTAAAGGTTTTTCATAAACAGAACAAATTCACTACATTTATAACAAACGCAATTAATGTTTTGTATTTATTCATCACAGTGTTTTTGCGTGTTTGTCTCTCCACCAAGAAGGAAGTAAAAACAACACAGCTAGTTCACAATTAACATCGAGCTCCACATCTGAGTGGCAGCTTGTGAAGAACTCCATCAATAATGCAGAGCACTGGGGAGTTGGTGCTGTGCTGATTCTGCCAAGCTAGCGGCCCCCTTGAATGTGGCCCCTGCCTGGCCTCGTGTCCTTGGGCCAGCACAACCGGGCAACAGCGCACTCCCAAAGCTCCCCGATCGGAATCTGTGCTAATGAGAGATGCGGCACCTTCACACATGTGCCGAATAACAATAACAACAACAAGACCTCCTACACTTAAAATAACCCACCACATATCTGTCAAAGCAGCAGGCTAAAACAGGATGGAGGGAGACAAAACTGAAAATACACCTCTACAGCACAAGAGCTGGGAGAATGAAAATGCCACTATTATTTATACCACGGCTTTAATTGATTGGGTTACATGAACCTTGTATTCAAATGTTCTTTTAGGAATTGTATGTAGTCCAGATGGTCAGTAAGATGGCTTATTCATACCTGATTAATTAGCAAACATTTTAGAACATAAATAAAAACATAAATTTTTAATACATTGAAAATCATTTGTGCATCAAGTGTGCCTGACTAATATAAGATAATAGGGATAATAAAAATACTATGAACCAGATGATGTGGTCCATCATAACATCTGTGTGTGAACTGTGTCCAGACTCAAATTGGAAGTAAGAGAATGATGCCGTTCGCTGCTCTTTGATCAGAACGAGCCCCAAACACTAATTACACTGTCTGCTCTCTCAGCAGGCAACAAGCTGTTCTCAGCTCCGCATGACAAGAGCCTTACTCAGCTTTAAATGAGCTGTGGGAGCGTCATATACAACACACATACATACACTGTCAACAATACCCTGTTAGATTTAGTTTAAAAAACTGTTTTTCACTGTTAAATTATATGGTATGTTATGTATATTTAAAATGACATATAATACGATGTTCAACCAATTAACATTTTTCACCTTATCCATTTTGCAACACGGAAGTACGTTATTTTGTGCAAGACTTCCTATTCATTAGTCGCTATAGGTAAATAACTAGAAGAATAACAAAGTGCAGTAAACAGTAAAACTATTTGCATTATAAAGCAGTGTGTATATAATTAAGACGATACTTTACAATAATTTGATAAGAAATGACAGTTTGCAATATCAAGCAGCATAATGGACTGTTTTTGTACAGGTATAATAACTGGAAGCAAATGATACCGGAAGCCTTGCACATTCACGGAAATAACGAACAATGGCACACAACACCAAGGCAACTACAGGAAAAACACGCCTGATCACCTTACATTAAAAATAAGGTGGATATGTTAAGGTAATTTACAGTTAAAGGGATAGTTCACCTATCTTGCTTACCCCCAGGGCATCCAAGATGTAGGTGACTTTGTTTCTTCAGTAGAACACAAATTGTGATTTTTAAGTCCAGCCGTTGCAGTCTATCCGTCGTATAATGCATGGCAATGGTAACAAAATCTATGAGAGTAAAAAAAACATGCACAGACAAATCCAAATTAAACCCTGCGGCTTGTGACGACACATTAATGTCCTAAGACACGAAACGATCGGTTTGTGCCAGAAACCGAACAGTATTTATATCATTTTTTACCTCTAATACACCACTATGTCCAACTGTATTTGGGTGCACGCACTAGGCGCTCTGGCATAGTTTGATTTTTAACTAAAAATCCAAAGATTTCATTTGGATTTGTCTGTGCATGTTTTTTTTTACTCTCATAGATTTTGTTACCATTACCATGCATTATGAGACTGACAGACTGCAACGTTAAAAATCTTTGTTTGTGTTCTACCAAAGAAACAAAGTCACCTACATCTTGGATGCCCTGGGGATAAGCAGATAAACATCAAATTTTCATTTTTGGGTTAACTATCCCTTTAACCAATTAACAGGTTTGTTCTGTAATTTAGTTTCTTTCAGTAAAAACTTACAGCATTTTAGACATTACAGGCATAGAAAGACAGTAATTTAAATGCATTATGCATTAAATGTTTTGTTTCTAATAAAACTTTGCGAGGTGTATGTGACCTACAGATAAAAGATTCAAGGTCACCCAGTTCCCTTGTTTCTTATTTCTATACAGAGCAGGACTCTATACTAGACGCTTATGTCCCTGTGTTCATTCCAACCAGGAAAATCATTTCACCTCATCTCTCTCACTCTATTGGATTACTGGAGGTGTGCCCGAGCAGCCAGCCAACCAGAAGCTTAACCTATAGAGTAGCAGATGCAGCACACAATTGCTTTTCTGCCGGTATTGATTCAGCATCATTAAACCTTGAAAGGCTGGAGGATTCAATGTGAATAGGTCCTGAATCTGTCCATACAAAGACAGAAACATAAAAAAAAAAAAAAAAAAAAAGAGATGTTCGATACTATGCATTGAAGAAGACATGCCAAACGGCTGGATATTTAAAGGATGTTCAACCAGGAAAACTATACACAGACTTCATTTTATCCATATGGAACTGATTGGACTGTGAATTGTGATCTTTATATGACAAGTTGTTGAAATTATGTCAGTTTAAAAAACATTTAATAAAGAAAAACACTGTGGATGGTCATGTTACGTCAGTCATACAGCCTCATACTGTTTAAGTACGTAGTTCCTAACCAAAATAAGCAGCTTAGTGTACCAGACTATGGTCATACACAATAACACTCCAAAATAAAATATAATAGTAGAAATTTCTACATTGATGGCTTGATATCAGGGTCAGAATATCAAGTCACTAGCTTCTGTCACTAAAACACATTCCTTGTATGTGTAAACATACCTGGCAATTAAGTTCATTCTGATTCTGAAATTAGCTTTTCCATTAAGGGGCAATTTTGCCCCATAGAATTGATTTCCAGGGGCATTTTTTTACATTCTTCAGGGCAATTTTTATCACCACCTTAATAATTGTATCTGTGTTGTCTTTAATATTAAATACTTGAATTTAACCAATTACTTCAATCAATCAAAATACTTTAAACTGTTGAACTGTTTTTACTTTAAACTGGCATCTCTGACTAGCCATTGCATTCCTAAGATCAACGGAAATATGTGATTGCTCAACTCTGCAAAAAGAAAGAAAACAAAAAACAAAACAATGCGTAAAATTGTTTTTGAAAACAATGTCATTTTAATCGTGACAGCCATAGTCCCCGTTTGTTTAATTGTGCATGAGCAATTTTTGCCCCTTTATCTTGAATTTGTTCATTTTGGTGGCATTTTTGCCACAAGTCCCCATTAAATTCCCTCCTCTTGCTAAGCCCCTGACTTTCATGAGCACAAATTGCCTATTTTTTGTGTCTTACTGTAGGTTGTTTGTAAATCTGAAGTAATGCTCAAATTAATTTACTGTAGCTTGATCTAATATTGTGACTTAATATAAATTGGCTGTGGCGAAATAAGTTGAACTCCTTTTAATTTGAGCGCTGCATTTTTATAATGGCAAGACACGGTCAAACACACATCCATCTACCATGTTTACATAGAAAAACAATGGAAAGGTAGTACAGTGGAATGGAAAAATGTGTTCTATGTGAACCAGCCCCCAAGGCACATAACTTTAAATGATCTACACAAAACATATAGAGCTCTGGTGATACATATTTAATTACTGCAGTTATTAATTTCTCACTAGAAATGACATCAAACTTGGAAAAAGTACATTACGCACAAACTGACCTTAAATTTCAGATCCCATTTTTAATTTTTTAGCTTGAATGTGACAGAATCGAATGAACAGGATAGTATAATAGACAGCGAAGGATACATCTTTGCTGCAGTCACTGAATTTGGATGTGCCATGTTGCCTTCCTTCCTCTGTATGCTGCCTGTGGAGGAAGCATTTTTCAGCTTTCGGATTCAGCCTTAATCTCATATTTTAATTTTTATATTAATATTTGTTGGTATTTATATAATTTATTTTATTTTCAGTTTTTTTCTTTCTTTTCTATTTGTGGTGCTGCTGTGTCATATTAAATTTCTCCTATGAAGATCAATAAAAATGCATCTACATTCACATCTCAATTGGTTTGGCCACACCCAAAGCAAATAAGCAAGAAATTAAAGGTGCAATAGGTGATTGTCTCCAGAAACATTTTTTGTTATGCTGGTTGAAAGTCTCTTCACATCCTGATAGCAATCATTAAGTTAAGTGGTCTAAATGTATTTATATGTTCTGTTGAAGGCATTGGACAAAAAAATGTTCGTCCAATTAAAACGCGTGGTCCGAGCATTTTAATTGGCTTTCCTACCTGCCTGTCAATGTATGTATCTGCATACCTCTGCACACCCGGTTCGTGCAGACAGGATACGTCATCAGCGCATTCACGCACGCTGTGCAGACAGAGCGAAAATGGTAGACAAACATCAGCAACCCGATCTTCCTTCCTGGTATTGCAGTACTTTTCAAGTTTTCTCACAGGTGAATGACAATGATGTAGGACCCAGTGGTTCCCAATCCAGTCCTCGCGATTAAGATAACAAGCGCGTTAGAAGTGAGCTACGTGAATTAGGAACTGTCGTTCCGATCGATATGACCCCTACCCAGAGGTCATTGCTACCTACTCACCTGAGCGGGGGAAAACCGTTGAAGTTTACTTCACTTCGGAACATGGGCCGGAATTGGGAACCACTGATGTAGCCTATTGTAATGTTGTCTCTGGTATTCTGGTCTGAGAGCGTATATATGTTTTCAGGGGCGTAGCTTTGGACAGCGATTGCAGGGAAGGTGGGACGTTCGCTTTCAGTGCTATCAGGCTAAAGTTAGCATTTTCCAAGATCTCCTACTGCACCTTTAACAAGAAAAAAAGAAAGCTAGCACTCATATTTCCTTCACTGCCGTCTCGTCTTTAATTAACACTGCTGGGCTCAGACAAAAGGCCTGCAGTGCAGGTTAAATACCGCATGAGACTCCAAAACCATAAAAGTCTTGGAAAGTGCACACAAAGGCAATTTGAATGCACTCACCTCAATTAAAGCTAAACTGATGAGTTTTAAACTGGCAAGCTAAGCTGAGAGGCCGGACTACAATGTTATGAATCACGTTGTGGTGGGAGTCAGATGACCTTTAGGTAACCATGGGCAAACCATTCCTGTCCCTTACAAAAAAAAAAAAAGTGTCCTGGCAAACCCCTCTGGCTCAAGCTCATATTTACACATGCTAATGAGCTTTATTTGCCACAAATCTGCTCACAGTTGATTATGTTAGCATGCTACTAAGCTAATTAACCATTTTTCAAATAAACTAAAAATGAAAATAAACAACTTTATTCAATAATTTTATATTCGACCAAATCATTTTTATCAATGCTTTTTTGTATAGCACTGAACTTGCTTTACATTCTGAGATTACTTTCTTTGTGGTTAGGTCTGTATTCCTTAACTCCCTAAGGAATTTCCCTTGCGGCATATATATACAGTATATATATATAATATATTTAAATCTGTGGTATGCGTTACATATAACGAGGTAATCAGAAACCAATGAAACCAAAAACAGCCGTGTTGAAACAGGAAGTGAAGTAAAACAGAAGAGAAGACAAAATAACGATCCACATAACAGAACATAAACGTGACAATAAGATTGTTAGGCTATTGTTAGCCTATATGTATACTGTTAGCCTATTTGTAATCTGATTTTCTAATCTGACTGGCAAGAGACTTTCTATTGATATTTCCATCTGCGAGTGTTCTAGACGGGCTATCAGTCAGTGCAGTTACAGTGTTGCGCCACAAGGTGGTAGAAAGGGACTGTCTTTGAGTAAGTCTTTAAACCGTTCATTCAACTACACGTTCAAAAACGCTGATTCATTCAGAGAGACAAAATGAAAAACGCTGTTGAAATCGTTTTAACTAAAACTCTGGAGTTTTATTTTAGGTTTGATGTCCTTAAGAATATATATTTGCGGTATAAGTACCAAAAACCATCTCAATATATTTTTACAGCTCCTCTCTCAGGAGCTCTGCTGAGAACAGGTCGATTTTGGCCTGACTAATTAATATTCATGAGCCTCTCTTATGATTGGCCCGTTGTTTTCTGAGTGACGCACGGCCAGGCCAACCACAAGTAACTAGGGTCAGCCGACGTCACAGTGCTAGCTGGAGGCAGCAAAACAAAGGGGAAACTGGAGGCGGTTCATTCAAACCAGCGCAGGTTCGGCTACATAAGGAGCTTAAAATATCATCTAGTTGTGATGTTGGGTGCCAGAATCGACGTAATACAGCCTCAAATTAGAAATTTGATCGCATATCTGCTGCCACTGCCAGACAAAAAAAAACGACGACAGCTGTGGTTAAAAGCAATAAAACGAGCAGACTGGACTGAAACGATCATCAAAAATGCTCGTGTTTGCAGCGCACACATCACACATCAGAAAAGGTTCAATAAAGTATTGACTTTTGTTGTTATGGGCGCGTCTACAAATTTCTTGACATATGTCTATGTTTCTTGCATCTCAAGACAATGTCGTGTATGAAATAATGTCTGTGTGCATGTGTGTAAAACAACAAACTAACGATTTATATATAATCATTTGTAATTGTATATACATTGTGATTAATTGTGGCTGGAACAATAATGTAGCTGTAAAAATAGTTGCCTGATGAAATTTAAATGTGTATACATCTTCATCATAACTAGATAGACACGGTGAGTTTGTCTTTACTATACACGTTAGATGTGATCCACCTCATAGTAACAATCCTGTCCGATCGTCCATCCTTTGAGTGAGAGAGTGTAATGTTACAGGTCGGCCGATCTGGTTTCATTGTTAAAGTTAACCTTTTTGACATGCTTCAGTGTTGTTGTTGCTCAGTCAGCAATGGCATGGACGCAATGTTGTCTGGGGGTTTGGCAAAAGGAGAGTGGGACTGTGGGCGGTGCTCGGGGCGGTGACTGAAAGCGGTGACTGTGTAGTTCTGAAGTCACAACGGTTCGTGAAAAAAATCACAGCTACTTTATGCAGGCTGTGTGAATTTTACTTTGGACTGACTGTTTTTAAACTTATATGGTAGTTAAATAGTCCCTAGACCTCAGTAATCGTGAAAAAAGCCAGGAAAATCCAGTTTTGACAATATGGGGCCTTTAAATCAGTCAAATAGGGCTCCAGACTGCGAACATTTTTTTCTGCGGTCTGTGTGACTTACTTTTTGGGATGCGGTTCGCACTGGCGCGACCACCGCGTTGTCCAACTCATAAGCGCTACCATTTCTGTTGCATTTGAGAAACAGCAAACAGCAAACTAAACAAAAGCAAAATGAAACCGAGCTACATTTTCAGCTGCGCAGCGCGGGGGGACGTTTCTCAGCTCGGACGCGACGCAAAGAAAGAAACTGGTTCAGAGCTCGAAAAGCTTGTACTTGGGGAGCCAAAGTGATTTTGCGACAATGTTACTGCACAAGAGCAAACATGGGCTGCCACGAGATCCAGTGAGAAGTGTTTGAATTCGCCACACAATGATAAGGTTGCTGTGAGTTCTAGTGAGAAGCATTCAAATTCTGCACAGAATTCTCTGTTATAAACAGTGCTGATATACGTCAGGAAACCAGAAACAATAACGCTAACTGTAACCATGGTGTTGTTTTAGAAATAGTCGAATACATTACATCATTCATTTCAGGGTTTGTACAACCTTTTGAGAGAGAAATTCAATCACTTTTCAATGACTTTCAAGCATTTAACACAACTATTTCCAGCACTTTAACGCTCTAATGATCCAGTTTGAATGTTATTTTTAATGGGATGGCCAAAATATACTTTGTGGTAAACGAACACTTATGTAAAATAAAATAAAAATGCATCAAATCACAATTATAACCAGTAGTCAGCAGCAGAGGTTATTGGCTTATTAGCCATTTATTTCAACTTTTTCTCTATATTTTGAAATGATAAAATCACTATTATAAAATATAAAATCATCAAGAAATCAGATTTTGTCAGAATTTTACACTTTTTTTGTGTATGAAGTAAGAAAAGTCACAAAGTGCTTTGAAAAACAAACTTTTCTTCAGTTTGCTACTAAATCACACAATCACTGAAGTTGGTCAGTTCCATATACTAGAAGAATAATGGTACATTTAATAAGAGTGGAATATATCATTTTTCTATATAAAAATTAGATTTTGCACATGTTAATGTTGTTAATAAAATAAATATTGTAAGCATCCCAACTCAAGCTTAGTGCTTTACTGTCAAATCTGTATAAACAACAAACAAAAGAAAAATAAACACAAGAAAGAAAAATGAAACATGTAATAGTATTAGTAACTGCACTTTATAATGCAAAACAATAGTAATTTTATGATTAAATGATCTATATTTTATACCTCTCTCTCCCCCCCCCCCACCCCTACAGTGATCGTCCAATTTCCTCTATCGTACAAAAGCAGTTATTAAAACACTCACGTACCTCAGTCCCGTTAGGGACCTCAATTGCTTATTTCCGTAGCTGAACACATTAGCATATTGAGCCGATCTGTGTTCCTGACAGTGTATGGGAATGCTGACACTTTGAACTGCCCCTCTCTCAATATTGAGCTTTCAATATGACCATATCAGATCAGGCCAGAGAGAGAGAGAGGGCCGTAATAACCCAATAAATTGCCTCCCTGGGGCACCAGTGTGTTCACAGAATATCAAAACTCCTCTTTCTTATACTCTGCAGACTGTGAAGGAAAAAGGTTCCTCATAAATCTAGCTGCGGTAATTAGTGTTTCATGGGAGGTTTATTTAATAAAATCATCACTTGATCTCAACAGACTCTGACATTGCAAACCTATATCTGAAAAACTACTGCGTTAAGCCTCACAAATCATGTTAAGAGTTTTGATAGACAAGAAACTTAATATAAAAGCCACATGACAGGTGCTTCAATAAGTCTGCCTATTCCTCTACTCTATTTTCCTCTCTTTCATTTTCCATCAATCCACTTTCCCTGCAGAGGGACATCAAAGCGGTTTTGAAGGAAAGAAAAGGCCGCACCACAGCTGTAGTGATACTGGAAACTGTGTGGGGCTTCAACTGAATGCTTCAACTGAAGCCATTGATCTGTATGGATTCATTCTTATCTGCTGGATTTAGACACTGGCATTGATTATAATACCATACTGGCCACATTATCATTAAGATTTAAACTAGCTTAATCCTGTGGTCACATGATATCACAACTGTTATTCAATGGATCACCCGCTTGTATTTAAAAAGAAAAAGGCATCCAAAGTATTCTGGTCCTGAGGTAATACTGGAGTTCTTCCTTAAAAGAGTAGTTCACTTTCAGAATGAAAATTCTGTCATCATTTACTCACCCTCCACTTGTTCCAAACATGTATGATTGTAGTCTTCCGAAACAGTTTGATGGGCACCATTGACTTCCATAGTAAGAAGAAAAATACTATGGAAGTCAATGGTGCCCATCAACTGTTCGGATACCAACATTTTTCAAAATATCTTCTTTTGTGTTCAATAGAAGAAAAAAAACTCATACAGGTTTGGAACAAGTGGAGGGTGAGTAAATGATGACTTAAAATCAAATACTAAAAACTAAAATCATTTTAAATGCTACAAGTGAACTGAAGTATTACAACATTATAAATGTACTGTATGAAAATATATATTCATTTTTAAATATGATAAACATTACATTTAACAGTGATATTAAATTATGAGTGCAGATTTTAAAACATAATAAAATATATAATATTGGCCTATAACCAATATGGTTGAGATATATTGCACTCCTAATTATTTACCCATTAAATCATCTTCCTCCTGGTAAAAATAAAAACGGTCAGATTGCTATCAAAAGTAATACACACTTTCTGCAATAAGCTGCATGTGCAAATATGTGGGATGAATTAAAAGCCTATAAGGTTCTGGCCATAGAAAACACCACTAATATATTAACAATTCATGTTTGTATTGAGGAATCACAGTTACAAGCAACCTGTGGATTAAAGTAATGTTAAACCAGGGTGACTATATACCTATATAAAGAGTATTTATATGCCAGCAAGCAAAACCCAATTAAAATGCAGCTCAGGCTTTTCCTCTTTTCCACCCAAAAACTTTAACACAATACATCTGTTATTCTGACAAACAGACATGCCAACTTTGCTTTAATTTCCCACCTCAACGAAACCCTGAATTCCAAAAACAAGGTCAAAGTGGCCAGCCAGAAACACACACAATGTCTGACAGAGACATACAGAAGCACTGACTGGAAAGAACATCTCTTCTATAGTTTGACAGGACCTTATAAACACACAGACACACACACACACACACACACAATCTCCTGAGGGCCGTTAGTTGTTAGTTATCTGAGAGATGGATGCCAAACTGTGTGGACCTTCTTCAGGTGTCTGGCACTGTTATGAGTGATTTCCTCAGTCTTGTTTCTGGCAAAACATATGCACAATCGCTCATGATCCAATTGACTGTCTCATAGGACACTTTAACCTATAATTCATTCTCACATCAAATCATTTCATATCACGGCAAAGCATGTTGTGTCATGAAATTTAACGCCACATGACATAAAACTCCACATTGATTAGAGGAATGGATTCATTAAATACTTTATCACTGAAGTCTCCAACCAAACATTCACCTTGAAACATCTGCCATATAGGAAATCAGAGGTAAGTACTCATTTAAAAGTACTAGTACAACATGCTGCATCACTTTGAAACTCAATGACTTGAAACCCAAGAACTCTGTTTACTGACAGTCCCTCAGATAAACCATTTCCTCGTCACAGCCTGTCACCCTCATGCCTCGGCGGACATCTGACGTCCTGTATTAATTATAGCTATGCCGAGCTGCCCCACTGTCTTGCGAGAGATGTGACAGTGCTTAAATTTCCTCTATTTATAGTAGGAGTTCATTCTAGGGTGGTGTAAACGAGTACAGAATGGGAAAAGGGTTTGGTCGGTTACATGATCAGAAGGGAGTTTCCTTACCTTCTATGGATGGGGCCTGGTCCTGGGCCGCATACAGCATCTCCTTGAAAGCCTGTGTCAGAAAAATGGATACGGTAATGATGAGATCACAGTCTTATGGTGCAGGTCAATAGGGCAATGATGTAAAGAAGTCTTACATAGCCTATTAAGGCAACTTGTCATGGTAAAGAGAGTTGACTTTGCTGGATATGTAGGCTAATTGAGGTTACTTCAAAGTTGATCTAGCATGTTATAAGAGCATTGTTGTTTCATGAATATTAGACTCTGTGTGAAATGTGAAATCGGTTCTGTGGGAATTCTCTTAGCATGCCATTAACCTTACAGATAATGAAAATCACTGGACAATTACGCATGGTCTGTTTCCAGATATTTCAGGCTGTGAAACATATAACTTTATCCCAAAGGTCTTTGATAGATTCTCCTATAGTGCTGCAATTTAATTGCATGTGATTTCATGACAGCAAGGTTATTCTCAGTAATTGGTTTAGTTTCATTCTTTCAAGAACAAAACTGATTTCTTTAAACTTAGGGAGGCTCTGAAGATAATGCATAAATATAAAAATGCAAAAAGCATCTTACAAAAGTTGATTAGTATGCTTTAAAACATGTCAGAATATCTGCTAAAAATGAAAAAAAGGTGCAGTTATTGCAACATTAAGGACAATTAAATCCATTTTTACCTGACCTGAAATTATTTCCATATCCATTAATTAATAGTAATATTAAAGCTATAAATTATACATGTAAAATAATTAAATAAATTAAAAAAGATATAATCTGACATGTTGAAATTAATGTAAAATACAGTATATATTTACATGAATAAAACCAGTTATTTTAGCCCATCAAGCAAATTTTCATTTACCTGACAAAACAGACTTTTACAGTGAAGGATTAGCTACAGACTCACTTCTTTATATAATAAAATAAGATCTATTGGATGTAGTCAATGTAAACATTTAGCACGCAGGGGATGAAACATCTGGCAATTTACTACACAAGCTGCTCAGTGCAGGGAGCTGCTCAGTCAATATATAGCATAGATTGAAATGCATATCTAGACACAACAAAAGACAAATCACAATCAAGAACATTTATTTGCTAAGCAGACATCCCTCGTTCAAGCTGAACACCAACCAAAGCCAACTAACGTGGGGCTGTACAGATGCTGTGAACACTTCTTTTTACTATAAACAAATCTCACAGTCAAGATCAAAGCCTGGCCAATGTGTCAACCAATGAAATAAGAGAATCGTCAAGATGGCGGCATTGCCATGGCAATGATGCTGATGACACAAAGGCTAGATGTGCTCTACAGAGTATTCAAGTTATACAACCAATAACTGTAACCAGGATACATTTGCACTATGCATCTGCCCATCCTCCAGAAATATGTGTGAATGCGCCTGTGTGAGGTTCAGGCAGATCTTTGCGTCCAGCGAGCCTGGCAACAGATGTCATCCCAGTGGGAGAGGGAGCGCAAGTCCCTGTGTGTATATGTGTTTGTGTGTGTAAGTGTAAGTGTGTGTCAGTGCATGTGCGAACAGCAGGTCTGTGAAGTCAGCCAGCAAGATCCATACGTCCCAGCTTTGAAGAAATATATTGTATGCATGCTCAATGCAAGCCATATATACACTGTATAGATATACACTGATACTATAGATATATATATATATATAATATTGTTGGTAAGGCAAGTATAGAACATTGCTCATGGTCGGTTTTAGTGATTTATTCTAAATCTTTAAAATTTTACAAATTTGGCCCAAAGCCTGACTTGTACCGTTGTGCTACACACATGAATTATACCTCATATGATCGGACTAACATTTTCCACCAGAGGAAGATAAAATAGGCTAAATTAATCTCACAGATGTACATTAAAGGAAGGATCCAAGTCTTACCTGGGGATCACAAATACTTGGTGGACTCTTCTCATTTTGCAGTCTGCAAAAGCCTAACATTTCCTAGCAATGCCTTATAGCAACTGCCTACAACAGACTAGCAACCACATAAAAAACACTAAGAACCACTCAGAATATTTAGCAACCGCATAGAATCCCCCTACTAGCAACCTCCCAGAAACCCTACCATTTTTACACTACCATTGAGAAATTTTAACCAAACTATGTTACAGACTTTTCATTAAGACCCCCAAAGAATCATATCAACTTGTGGAAAATGTGCATCCTATGACCCCTTTAAGAAGTTCATATTTATTGGGTTCCTAAAAACAGTTTATGGGGTTTTATTGCGTAGAGCCTGTGGTGCTACTTCCCATTGACTTTCTATTGCACTGCTAGTTCGTCAAGTAATCATGGCTTAACTGCTCAACAGAGGGATTTCAATGACCAAACATTAATAAATTCTGCTTTTCTTTGGGATACACTCCTTTTATATTGAATGTAGCTGAAAAAAGATGTTTGTCTTCATCTTGCCAAGAGAAAATCAGAGCCTAGACTCCCATTTCTGCACAATCTATCACCTCATGTAAAGAATAGAGTCAGACAGTTCATTGATAAGGCAATACAGTGCTGGAAAGGATATTGCTAATCATATATCTGTCATGTAAACAGTGTCAATACAGCTCACAGATCCATATAACAATCTCTGGTAGTGTCAAATGACAGGTTGATCATTAGAAATTAAAAATGGTTTTGTCTTGTCCTTGACAGATCAAGCTGGAATCTCACTGCAGTCCATTCGCACATGCAAATTGGTACATGCAGCTAGTAACTGAGGTTTGACAATGAAAGTCCACCCAAAGACAACTGAGACGAATTAATCAATCTTAGATGCAACAGTGGCAGCATTCACTAAAGCACCTGAGAATATCTGCAACAGATGCATCTATTTTTGATTAAATGGTCAAAGACTATTCAATCTGCCAAACTATGTAAGAACAAAAAATTACTAGAATGATTCTTAACAGACAATCACTGCAAATGTCATGGATAAATGTGTTTTGTTTGCAGTTTTTCCAACAGTTCATGTTTGTCTGGGTTCTGCGTCTGATTACGGATTCACTGCTCCAGACAAAGGATTTCTCCTCCTTTGCGCCAAGACGGATGCTGAAGCTGACCATCCACCATCACACAACAAATACCACTGATTTATTGTCTAAGGGTGCAGTCAATAATTCCACAGCACAGAAACAATAAATAAACCAACATCAGATTAAAATCATGCGTGAAATTATTCATTAACCAACAGTTAGAATGACCAGTACAACATTTTTCCATCCACTGTTCAGATGTCAACAAAAACAGCATAAGATAAATAAAATATTACACGACACTCATTAATAATAAATAATAATAATAATATTTCTTAACTAGTAATTCTTAAATGTCTTAAATTTAATGAATCATGTTTTTATTTTAAATTGGAATTAGATTCTACTGAAGCAGAGGCTTAATATTGGGGCATGATATATTTAATGATGGATATTCCATGAATCTCTCAGAGCTTTCCTTTGTTCATAATTCATAAAACTAATGGTGGTTGAAAACGTAGGAAACCATGGACTGCAGTGGAAATTATGAATTAATACCTTTCATGATATATATTTTTTTCATGCTATATTATATATTTAATAAGAGTACAACAATCATAAATCATGATTATTGTACATATAATATGCTGTTGTATCAAGCTACATTCTAAAATGTCATTCAAAAGAAAAAAAGAACGATTTTTCTGCAGAAATAAATTTAACTCCTACACTCAGCAAATTAATTGCCACTGACATAAAGTGGGCGAGCAAACAAATTACATCAAATGACCTTTCTGGCTTAATCCCAAAAAAGAAAACTTAAGAAAGATTTTAGGCGAGTTCACTTAATATAACTTCACAATTCTGTTTAAAACAGAATATATAACATAGACATTTCTAAGGCAATTTCTCCTTCTTTGTCCCAAATATGCAGGCAGGTGTTTGACAATGCTCTAGATGCACTGATTTGTGAGAGTGTCAAGAAACCAGAATAAAATCACTATTAACTGAAATTTAAAAAAGGGAAATAGCAACAAATGGTTTTAAATATAAATAAAAATGCCTGAATGTATAAGCTGGCAATGGTTCCCTCATTAATATCAAATAACATAAAGAGACAAATTATGTATATGATGCATACTATATTGTGTAGTAGGCTATCATATAGTGTACTTCAATGCAAAAATTACAACAACAAAAAAGTGCATTTAGCAATTTATTTTTCAGACACATTATTGTTTCACTTTAGGTCTGATACGTTTATATAGAGAGAGAGAGAGAGAGAGAGAGAGAGAGAGAGAGAGAGAGAGAGAGAGAGAGAGAAAGAGAGATCATTCAACTTAAGCCTGTAAACAATCTTTCGTAGCTTCCACAATATTCACAATTACAACCTGTTCAAATCAAATAGCCCGCTGAAGTTTTGTTCATACTGCTACCTCCGAGTTGCTTCACAATCTCTACATGCAGCATGCAAAATTCATAAATTAATATCTTACCTCGTATTGAATATATTGTTTCCTCCATTCTGGAGTAATATGGGCGGACAGGTGCTCCGCAAACTTCATGCTGGCGGAGCAGATATCCACAGTAGGACTATAATAATCTCCTCTGGTCGGACAGCGTCTTCTTTTGGGGCTTTTGTTATTTCTGTCACTAAGTTACAGAGCCGCGTGCGTTGCGTTGCGTTGCGCTCTGTCTAAATCCTGTCCGGTGTATCAGAGTCCACTAGTCCTCGGTCCAACATATTACCTCACTCAAAGTGAAACCCGCAACAAAAGGGGACTAAAAGTACCCTCCTTCTACTTCCCAAAACAGGTGCCTAAATGACAGCGCTACAGCCCCGGTGCGGGCGTCTCTGGGAGGGACTTTCTCTCTCCGGACTCTCTGGTCGAGGCGTTTATGAAGTAGCTGTTGTCCGCCATCAGCGCGCACTGGTGAAAGACGTGTGTGCGTCACAGAGCGCCGTGAGCTGCGTTTACAAACTGTTGGTGATTCATCTTATCATGCTTTTTGTCTTAATATTTACAAATAAAAGTACATATTACTTTTTTATACTTTTTTGTTATTAATGTACATTTTCTATGAATTTTTTTTTGAAAATTGGATTTCGTTTTTTTCAAACCCTCCCAAACAACTTGTGGCATCACAAGTAGGTGCTGTTTGATTATATATATATATATCTATTTGTGTTATTTTTGTTGTTGTTTTTTTTGAATGAAATGTGAATGACTGTTGACTGAAGATTTTTTAAAGAATAATATTGTAGGCTATATAATATTATCTTACATATAATTTATTATGCCATTTATTACTAGTTCGTTATTGTCCTTAAATGTATGTGTCTGATCAGGAATTATTTTTCTATGTCAAGCCAGAAGGAAACAAGTAACAGTAAACTTTCAAAACCTAACCCTAATAGTTCATTATTTGTTTGTGTATGTGTGTGTGTGTGATTGCATCAGTTTTGTGGTTTATGAGGACATACATTTGTATAATGACAAAGGTTTGACATAGGTATTACAAGGAGAAGGTTATTTATGAGGACATTTTCAGTGTCCCTGTTATTCAAAAGGCTTATAAATAATTCAGAATGAGTTTTTTTGAAAATCTAAAAAGCAGAAAGTTTCTGTTAAGGGGTGGGTTAGGTTATGGTCTTGTGGAAAGGGGGGCAATAGAAAATACGGTTTGTACAGTATAAAAATCATTACGCCTATGGAGAGTCCCCATAAACCATAAAAACAAACCTGTGTGTGTTTGTGTGCACACACACACCCATATATATATATATCTATATATATATTTATAGATGTATAATAATTTGTATCCATATTTTATTTTTATTGCAATGGACTATCTTGCTAAATCCCATCCTACGAGCCTTATTGGCCAATCCTGCGTTAGCAACTGTTGACAAGCTTTTTTGTGGAAGCTCTGTGTGTTTGGATTTGTTAAATGAAACATTGCAAAACTTATCGTTAGACATTACTAGTTGTTTTTATTTGTTATAATCTAATGTTAATATTAATACACTATTGCTTATGACATAATAGAAATACGCGAAAATGATATAACTTATAGCCTACACATAGGCCCTATGTTTTCTTGTTTATGTTGAATCTGCTTACTTACATTTAACTGATATATTGCTTGCTGACTCAAAGCCATTGAGACCTGATTTTATGCCCATTAAGAGGCCTGCATTCCCGCTTTATGTTGTTATATTTGAGAACGTACAGGGTGGCACTTAGAGCTTCTGGCCAACACAGGGAGGTTCAAGTAAAACATTTCTCCAACCAGAAATGTGCAAGGAAATGTAAGGAAAAATCCAGTTTAATCACAAATTATACATTACATATGTAATCAAATCTGATCATTTAGTCAGAAATAGGGGGGGGGGGGGGGGACAATGCAGGCGGTTGAACAGGAATGAGATGGCAGTGGAGGCGTACTATCGAGATTCGCTCATTAAAATGGGATTTGTTTGCCATCTTGTGGACAATGTGTTCTTTGTGTTACATTAATATCAAGAAAATAAGGTTTGCTGCGAACCATCTATAATGTAAATTACATTTTGTGTCTCTTCTGTGTGTAAGTTGAAATTCTTTCAAAGTTTTCAATACTTTGTGAAACTGCAATGGCCAATAATTGATTGTATAGTGTAATATAATATAGTAAAATATAGTGATTTAATAGACAATGGGGCGGTTTCCCAGACAGGGTTTAAATGAAGTCTGGAGTAGGCTTCATCTAGAATAGTTCAAAATGGCTTTCTGAAACAGATTAAATACAGATTACTAACTCCTGGACTATGGAGTCCTGAACTAAAATAAACTAGATTAATTTAAAACCAACTGTGCTAATCTGAATTAGCATGACAGAGGTTGCCTATAAAACATGGAATGAACCAAGAAAAGCTTTAAATTGCATGAAACAATGGCAGCAGAAAAAATATTGCAATCAAACATTAAATACTTTACTGAACGAGGATGAAACTTTTCTGTTTTTTTTTGAATGAAATCTATGTCAAGGGGGGTCAACTGGAATTGCGAAAGGCAATCGAGGTGTAATGTTTGGTGGCGGGTGATATATTGGCATTTTTATTAATATCAAATAAAAAGGTGGTGTTATTGGTGTATGTAGGTCGATTGGTGGTCGGGGTAAATGTGATTGGTACCGCAAGACCGAAAACAAAAAGTGCAATAGGGGGCAAATGGAAAATATTGTGACTGATCGGTAGTAGGGTTAATATATAATATCCGTGTACGATATTTAAGAAAGAAGAAGGGAGAAAAGTAGAGGGTGCAAAATTTAATAGAAAATGAAAAGGTGAATAAGTGAATATTATATTACTTCAACAAAGAATAATAACTTCACAAAATCACACTAGGAAAACATTGTTTCCTCTCAATACACTTGGCCCAACTAATTTGTACCCGCTTAGAAATTATTTATGAGTAAAATCTCTGAATATCTAGTATATTCCCATTCATATTTACATTTTTCAGCACACCGGGGTGACTAGGAGCATGAAATTGTCCAGCCAGTGACCTTGGAGGTCAACCACCCCTTGTTTCCCCCCCCCCTTTTTCACAGGAAGTATTAAAATAGTTCCCTTATCATATACCAAAGAATATGTTTGTCGATGTTGCAGTAACAGATTGTTTACCTTCATACAATACACAGTAAAAAAAAATAAGAACAAAATAGAAAGAAAAATAATAAATACATCAAAATAAATAAATAAAAGTAACAAAAAAAAAATAAATAGCTAAATCATTGAAATGTCATTTACACATTATGACCATAATTACTAGTTTCCAATCACAGGAAACAAATCTATAAATCTGGTACAATCTACCTACAGTAATTGTCTAATGTCTGTATTGTCTTAATGCAACTTGGCCCAAGACTCTGCAAAGAGTCTTGGGTCAGAAAAGCCTAAAAAAATGTATATATAAACACACCACCTACATCACCACAAGTTTGTTGGGAGGGTTTGGAAAAACTGATCCCAGCACTTCTACTACTGGAACTTCAAATGGGACTGGGTTCTATGGTCAGATGAAACAGAAATTAGCTCTTTTTGCAGGAAACACTCAAAGTGATGCACACAGGGATAAAAAAAAAAAAGTGTGTACAATGAAATATACTGCTGGATCTTTAATATTGTTGGCCTACTTTTCTGCCGGAGGTCCTGGACATCTCGTTCAGATAGATTGCATCATGGATTCTATCAAATACCAACAGATAAAAAAAAATCAAAACCTGACTTCCTCTGTTAGAAATCTTATAATGGGCCATGGTTGGATCTTCCATCAGGACAATAATCCAAAACAAACACAAAAATGTGTCTCTGAGCACAAAATGAAGCTTCTGCCATGATCATCCCAGTCCTCTGATCTGAAACCTAAAGCTGGGAAACGGACGATACTGGCGGGGAGGGGTATTTTACTGTAAAGAATAATGGTCTCTGATCTCTAGTCAGGTGTTCTCCAAACTCATCAGGCAATATAGGAGACTCAGAGCTGTTATCTTGACAAAAGGAGGTTGCAAAAAGTATTGAATAAAAGGGTATGATTAATTGTGTATTAGAGAAAAACATTTATTTCATACTGAGATTTCCCTTCCCTACATTTTACTTCAATGAAAGTTTATGTGTTTTGTGTGTGTGTGGTGTGTGTGTGTGTATAATACAAACCCACTTCCAAAAAAGTTGGGACACTGTACAAATTGTGAATAAAAAGAATTTATTATTATTTTACAAATTTACAAATCTCATACACTTATATTTTATTCACAATAGAATATAGATAACATATCAAGTGTTGAAAGTGAGACGTTTTGAAATGTCATGCCAAATATTGGCTCATTTTGGATTTCATGAGAGCTACACATTCCAAAAAGTTGGGACAGGTAGCAATAAGAGGCTGGAAAAGTTAAATGTACTTATAAGGAACAGCTGGAGGACCAATTTTTGCAACTTATTAGGTCAATTGGCAACCTGATTGGGTATAAAAAGAGCCTCTCAAAGTGGCAGTCTCTCTCAGAAGTCAAGATGGGCAGAGGATCACCAATCCCCCCAATGCTCCGGCGAAAAATAGTGGAGCAATATCAGAAAGGTGTTTCTCAGAGAAAAATTGCAAAGAGTTTGAAGTTATCATCATCTACAGTGCATAATATCATCCAAAGATTCAGAGAATCTGGAACAATCTCTACAATCTGCGTAAGGGTCAAGGCCGGAAAACCATACTGGATGCCGTGATCTTCGGGCCCTTAGACGGCACTGCATCATACAGGAATGCTACTGTAATGGAAATCACAACCTGGGCTCAGGAATACTTCCAGAAAACATTGTCGGTGAACAATCCACCGTGCCATTCGCCGTTGCTGGCTAAAACTCTATAGGTAAAAAAAGAAGCGATTTCTAAACATGATCCAGAAGCGCAGGCGGTTTCTCTGGGCCAAGGCTCATTTAAAATGGACTGTGTCAAAGTGGAATACTGTTCTGTGGTCAGACGAATCAAATTTGAAGTTCTTTTTGGAAACCTGGGACGCCATGTCATCCGGACTAAGAGGACAAGGACAACCCAAGTTGTTATCAGCGCTCATTTCAGAAGCCTGCATCTCTGATGGTATGTGGTTGTATGAGTGCGTGTGGCATGGGCAGCTTACACATCTGGAAAGGCACCATCAATGCTGAAAGGTATATCCAAGTTCTAGAACAACATATGCTCCCATCCAGACGTCGTCTCTTTCAGGGAAGACCTTGCATTTTCCAACATGACAATGCCAGACCACATACTGCATCAATTACAACATCATGGCTGCGTAGAAGGATCCGGGTACTGAAATAGCCAGCCTGCAGTCCAGATCTTTCACCCATAGTAAACATTTGGCGCATCATAAGAGGAAGATGCGACAAAGAAGACCTATGACAGTTGAGCAACTAGAAGCCTGTATTAGACATGAATGGGACAACATTCCTATTCCTAACTTGAGCAACTTGTCTCCTCAGTCCCCAGACGTTTGCAGACTGTTATAAAAAGAAGAGGGGATGCCACACAGTGGTAAACATGGCCTTGTCCCAACTTTTTTGAGATGTGTTGATGCCATGAAATTTAAAATCAACTTATTTTCCCCTTAAAATGATAATTTTTTCTCAGTTTAAACATTTGATATGTTGTATTCTGAATAAAATACTGAAATTTGAAACTTCCACATCATTGCATTCTGTTTTTATTCACAATTTGTACAGTGTCCCAACTTTTTTGGAATCGGGTTTGTACAAATCAGTGTGGATTTATTTTCACAGCTTCTTTGATCATATTTACCAAGGGTGCCAATATTTTTGATATATAAAGACTGATAACACAACGTTAATCTGAAGCTAAACCTGCCTCCTGGTAGGTTTGATTTAAGCCTCAATTTAGTCCTGAAGTAGCTCTAGTCTTCCTTCAGGAAATCAGGCTATTAAATTCTGGACTAGACTATTAGTCTAGGACTATTTAAAACCATGACAGAGAAAGCAGACTTCTGTTAATCTGGTTTAAAGGGCCATTTTAGTTTAGAACTAGGCTTCATCTCGGTCCGGGAAACCGCCGCCCAATACATCTAAAAGTTCTAGCATGGTCGCAGTATTCCACTTCACGGATCACGCGTCCACTGAAAAACTGGTAGGAGCTAAAAACCGCTGGAACTTTTACCAGCGGTCGCGGGACGCACTCGTGCCTTTAATTGTGACGTACCATTCACGGACCAATTCTCAAAACAAGTCCGACTGAATCGGATTACGGATAACGTACTGTAGCAGTCAACTGTCTGCGCTGTTTTTATGATTAATTAATAATAATTAAAGCAAATATACTGTTGATTACCCCTATAAGGTATCTTCATTCTCTTAATGGCGTCTAGATCTCCGTCCTCCTCCCCAGACTCGGCGACGGGCTCCGGTACTGATCCAGCGCGGCCTGACACCGGAGAGCCGCTCGGCGGAGGATCCGATTCGGATTCAGATTTCGGTTTAGGGAAATTTGATTGTAGTGCTGGGGATGCAGCGCTTCGATTAGAAGGAGTCGATCTAGAGAATGAATTTGAAGCGGCAGCGGACCGGGTCAGAGATCTCGTCCAGACGGCCAGTAGAGAGCAGCTGCTGTATCTGTACGCCAGGTTCAAGTGCATAAAAATATGACCAGCCGGCGCGGCCTAGTAGTTTATGAATACTGGGAAGGAGGAGGAAGTAAAACATAAACTTAGCACGTAAAAGGGGGGGGGGAACTCTTCAAAAAACGAAAGACTATACGAAAGACGACGCTTGTTGTGTGGGGCATTTTATTTAATATATATATATTTTTTAAAGTGGTGGCTAATATTAAAGTCCCAGCCAGTTTTAATAATGCACTAGTACATAACTTAAGTAAAGTGTTGATAAAAAAAAGAAAAAACAGGTGTCTCTGGTTGCCATGGTAAGGTTTTGCAAAAGGTATGTATTTCTGACAGATGAAGGTGCCTGTTGGTTCTGGAGTATAAAACATCTGGCACTGAAACCAGTTATTTGGGCATTTGAAAGTAATTATTATTAAGTAAACATTGAATATATTAGTTGAGAAGTGGTGCTTATGTGATTGATGTATGTTTACGTCCAGTCTGCAACATGTCCGCAATTTATTACCTTTTTCTCTCTCCATTAAATTTTCTGTCACTCTCTACTGTCTGTGTAATAAAAGAAGAAGAAAAAAATACAGTAAATTAATTATAAGTAATTAAAAACAGACGTACTCCACCTATGAATAAAATAAAATATCCAAATAGATTTGGAGTCTAAAATATTTGACATCAGTACTATCTAAAAAAAATTACATTATTTGAGCGTTTGATATTATTATGTAAACTAAAAGCGTATGTTTGACAGGTCAAAGTTGGAAAGTGCAATACACCAAAACCTGGTTTCTTCGATTTCGAGGGTCAGAGAAAATGGTAAGTGCCTTAACAAGCCGCGCATTTCTTGATAAGTCTTGAATTTTCATTTGGGCTCGTTGCATTGTTGTCAGTTTGTGATTAGCACTATGAATATTGTTGGCTCTTATGACAAATGGCTTATGATTTCCCTCATTTATAAGGATAAAGTCGACTGCTCAATAAATTAATATAAATGTAAATTCACTTTGTGTCCAATAATGTGAGGGGGGGATCCAAATCTTTAGAGTCTTTAAAGTCCAACAGAGTGCTTCTTGTTCACAGGTCAGCATGGAAACTGCTGGGGGACATGAGTGCGGAGCAGGCCATGCAGGAGTATGTGTCCTGTGTATGTGCCCTGGATCCAGAAGGCAGCCAGAAGGTAAAGATTAAACCTACTGTAGGGGCAATTGCATGAGGGGATGGAAAACAAGATTCTTCTGGCTCTTTTGCTATTAAATAGTTTGACGTACTGATGTTTTGATATCCCACAAGTTCCAGTCCACCCACACAAGTTATGGAAAACAGATCTGCATTGTGCTGTTCTGCAGAGATTTTCACTTCTTAACTTGGAGATTCACTTTTTTTTGCTCTCAGATGAAGCATAGCACTAATTAGCAAGTTTTTCATGCAATTAAACTATACTTATTGTAAGTGGATCTGCCTTTTGGTAAAACTATAGGCATTGTGCTGTAATGTTACTGAATAACATGTCCAGAAGAGGGCAGTCTCTGATTGTGCAGTTGTTCTGTTTATGCATCCTTCTCAAATATCCCATTGTTTTTACCAAGGTGCTAAGAATAATGCTCAAATTATATCAGAAATTGAGTTGCTACATTTCTGTGTCTTTTCTATTGGATCTGTAGATGATTCATGCACATTATATAATTCCTCTGAAATTATTATGCAGTCATGTTTAAGCAAAAGTTTATGTTGCTGCTATCCACTCCTGCTGAGTGGTTCACATCTGCATATGCTCTGTTGAGTCATGTTGCTTAAGTGGGTGTTGCGGGTTTAAGTCCAGCTTGCAATGTGTTTATTACCGTTTGCAATTTATTACCGTTTTCTATCTCCACTAATTTTCCTGTCACTCTCTACTGTCTGTGTAATAAAAGAGGGGAAAATATTAATTTACACAGACCAACTCCATCTATATATATATATCACATATATGAGTCAAGTTTAACTCAAACTCTTTTCCTTTATCTCTAATTTTCTCTTAGCTTTAGCTTTATTCTCTTTCTTTCTCTTTTGCTTTTTTTATTCTCTTCATATCTATCTTCCTTATGCCTTATTGCTTTTTACCCATAATCCCCATGTCAGAGCAAACACATCCCCTTCACTGATACTACTGCAGGTAACGCAATCTGACTGCCATCCAGATGGGCACAAAAGCACATAAACAAATTCCCCACCTTACAGAATGAACTGATTGTGTTAGCGTGTTAAAAGAGGGCAGGAAGCTCCATTACGAGATAGAGAGAGAGCCGGGGAGGGAGGAGAGACAATCACTTATTCATGACCTCCTGTGCACTTCTGTTGTTCCGTGCACCTGCTGTGGAGGAACAAAAGAAAAGTGCACAAATTGACGGTGTTTTAATACAATCCTGCTATTCAAGCAGAAGTGCAGATGCAGCACTTTTCTGCTCAAAACGGTAATATTTTTATGTCATTGAATTAAAATTGCTGTATTATAGAGCTGGCTGCACAATGCAATATTAATCCATTCCTCAGTGGGTTTCACCAGCGGTTGAATACCAAGAGTCCTTTGTGTGCTCTCTCTTGCTGTTGCCAAATGATGTTCTGACTGAAAAAGGTTAGTAACGTGTGCAGCATCCTGCAAGTTTTCTGTCATGTTTGAGGTTGATGGAGGTGTACAGTACCTTTCTCTTCTAACCTAAACTGTTTCTGAGAGTGGCTCCTTTGGGCTACTGTGTTATTTTGTTTTCATAAACTTTCATGTCCCGTTTGTTCGCCAGGTGTATATATTTTTTTACATTGTTTAAAGGAATGGTTCACACAAAATTTGAAATTTGCTGAAAATGTACTCACCCTCAGGCCATCCAAGATGTAGATGAGTTTGTTTATCGCAATAGGTTTGGAGAAATTTAACATTACATCACTTGCTTACCAATGGATCCAAATGGATTCAAACAGCTGATAGACAGCATCACAATAATCCACAATTAATCTACATGACTCCAGGTCATCAGTTAATGGCTTGTGATGTGAAAAGCTTTGTGTTTGTTATAAACAAATACATCATTAAAGAAATAGTTCACCCAAAAATGAAAATTACCCCATGATTTACTCACCCTCAAGCCATCCTAGGTGTATATGACTTTCTTCTTTCAATCTGTTGCTTCTGGTTAAAATAGTCCTCTATCCATAATATTGCTTTCTCTAGTGAAAAAGTTGTCTGAATCAGGATATTCGCCTTAATGATAGTTTTGTTTCTTACAAACACACAGTTTTTCACTGCGTGTGGATTACGTGTGGATTATTGTGATGTTTTTATCAGCTGTTTGGACTCTCATTCTGACGGCACCCATTCAATGCAGAGGATCCATTGGAGAGCAAGTGATATAATGATACATTTCTCCAAATCTCTTCCGATGAAGAAACAAACTCATCTACATCTTGGCTGACTTGAGGGTGAGTACATTTTTAACAAACATACATTTTTGTGCTAACTATTCCTTTAAAACCTTTAAATGGATCTCTAGGCTTCATAAATGAGCATTATAAAAAGTTCCCTTTTTTTCTTGGTGCCAGACATAATACTTGTGTCTTTCTTTCAGTCGTCAGAGCGAAGGGGAGGAGAGATGCGAACTGGATTTGGCGGGCCAGCGGTTAGCTCTCTATACCAAGAGGAAAAGATAAGGTAACAAATCCTGCTTATGAATATGAGTATTTTATCATAATTTGCAGTGATCACTCTTGCATCAGTGAGGCATAAATAATTTTCTTGATCATGGAACACACAGATACCTCACGCCCTGTAGCTTCTTCCCTTTAACCAGACAAATTAAGGGCTGCATTCACATGGTTTTACCTCTTAAATTAACAATATTAGTATGCATGCATGGGGGGTGAAGAGGCCTCAGGAATCGGTGTTTAATTACTTTTTTTATGATTATATCGATGATAAGAATGTAAAATGGATCCAGGCATGGATGGATGAAAGAATTATATAGAAGTATCAGTGCAACAGGGGTTAATTCCCCAAGTTGACGTGTCCCAGGAGAATGTGAGTCATTCATTGGGGACAGAAAAGTAAAGCAATTAACATCCCGTTCCCCCCTCCTCTCCTCCCATTTGTCGCTCGCTGAGCGGCCCATTTCGGGCGTGACCCAATCAGACTGCCATGCAGACTGCTTCGCTGCTTTCCAATTTCTAAGCTCGGTGATTGAGAGGCATCCAGCATATTCAAACCTCTCGTTAGCATTTGATTAGAGAGTCATAATGACTTCTGCGTTGCCGATTGCTACACCAGACGACCTGTAACTCCAAGGCCATCTCTCGTTTTTTTTGCTTTGCTTAAACTCACTTGGGAAACAACTGGCCAAATGCATAATCCTGTGCTTCTGCAGGAGTTGTGAATAAGGAAGCTTTCTCCTCCAAAGAATGCATGATAGATGAGTTGTTCTGTGAGGATGCCATGGAGAGAGATGGATCAGATTGATATGATCTGATTGATGGGAGCAGAGGTGTCAGTTTCAGAATATCGGCCTATTTTGGAGGGCAGTGTGTTTTGGACGAGATGTGCATCTGTCCGTGTGTATATGTCAGCTCTGCCCGTCACTGATTGATGGTGTTAAAGGGATAGTTCACCCCAAAATGAAAATTCTATCATCATTTCCTCACCCCATTGTTGTTCCAAACCTGTGTCTTACTTTCTTTTTTGGAATATAAAAGATGATATTTTGAAGAATGTTTGTAACCGCTGGTTTCGGTTCTGATTTCCATTGTTTATACAGAAATACAGTGGAAGTCAATTACTTTTTATTATCTCTTTAACATGGCCTGGTGAGCATGAATGACTCCTGCTGTGTACTGAAGAATTGTTTATAAATATTGTAATATCTGTTTTTTAATATTTGAAGATTTACACAGATTCACCTCGATAATCTGCATTTGAGTCTATGTGTGAAAACATCAACACAGATCTTTTGTTTGGTCTCTCACTAATCAGAAAATGTTGATCATACTGTGCGGAATGACCAGTGACCTTCCCAGCATGCTCAGCGGCATCGCTGATGCCATGTCATTTATCAGTGGGCCATTAATCAGGTGTAAGCGTGTGCCTGTGTGTACTCGGGCTTTAGGAGCACAGGCCAGCATCAGTCTGACGAATGAGCAGTTTTATTGATTAGTTCCCCCTGGAAGAAGAATGATGCCCACATGGCACAGACACACTGGGTCACGGTAAGAAGACCACACGCTCACATATTCAGCCTTATTTACTACAAGTGAGATAAGATCAGGTTTACTGCACACATATATGGGCATAAGCCACTTTCCATGATAACTGTGCACTTTGGTGTACCATTGCTTTTTTTAAAGCACAAATTAGTTTTTTCATTTGTTGTTATATCTATTAGATTTGTTAGATAAACTATTTTATTATATAAATGTATGATGTAAGCAGAAGTCTTGACCTTCATGAATACAATAAATGAAATAATATGATTCTGATTGTCAAATATCAACAGCATTTCTCAGAAATCGCTTACTGGACCTTTAAACAGTAGTTTTAAACAAAAAAATAGCTTGTTACATTTGTGACATAATCTGATGGTTAAATTCATGTGTTAAAAATTAGCTGAATTTAATTAATTCTAAATTTTAATTCTAGCTTTATTTTAATTTTATAAAATGTAACTTGAATTTTGAAAGCAACTAAATTTACGGCAAATTTACAACCTGGTTACCCATTCTACTAGGTTTTTTTCCCCATTCAGATTTATCAATTTGATCAAATTTGCCTTTTTAACTTTCGTTGTGATTTTTTGAATTCAAGGCCAGTTTTTGTACCATATTTGTGGAAACTGCTATAAATGTTTTTGTCTTACTGCAAGAAATTGTACTTTCTGTAGATTTATTGACATTTTGTTCTGAATATGAAAATTAATCTTTTTGAGGTATATGAAATTTAAGCAAGAGGCTCTCAATGCTTGGCATAACATGGATCTTCAAGCATTTCTTCTGTCTCGCATTTACTTTTCAAATCAGTTCATTTTAGGTTGGCCAATCTGTCTATTTCCTGTATCTCTCAGGCACAGAGGTCTCATCCGCTGCCAGTCTCATCTGCCCTGCCCCTGTAATGAGAGTGAGGGGCGGCCACACAATAGTGCTCCAAATGCAATTAATCTGCCATCCTCCATGGGCAAGAGGGGCAGGGGTAAATCTCTTAATGAGATTTCTCCAACCAACTGTACCTCATCCCCTATAACCCTTTTTTTTTCTCTCTCTCGATGTCTCGCTCTGCCATGCCTGGCTTGGCCCAAATGCCACAAGGTGATTAGAGCGGAAAATAATTAAAACTGCTGTGGTTAGCGCCAGGCTCCTGAGAATGTACATACACAGAGGTAGATGGCGTGTGACCATGAGACGCCTGCCAGTAACATGATTTTTGCGGCACCCATCCACATCTGTTTAGCTTGGCATTATCTTCCTTCTTGGGTGATCACTCAGCAATTCACATTTACTAGGCCCAGAATTTCTAGTGACAGCACTGACCCTGGTTATGTAATATTTAAGATTAGACGATTGTTTCTTAATTTCCCTACTATGATTTAATGCTATTTCAGTTGATCTTTAATTTCTATGAAATTTCGTCAAAGGTTTGGTGTGATCATTGCTTTACACTCTTTCTGAGTATTTTCCTATGTTGTGTTTGACTTTAGGGAAGAGGACAAAAATATATTCGACTATTGCAGAGAGAACAACATCGAACACGTCAGCAAGGCCATCAGCTCCAAGAAAGTGGACGTGAATACAAGGGATGAAGAAGTAGGCTTTAAAAAAAAATTTTTTGCACTTTTACAAGTTGTTTGAACTGAAATGTGTATTGGCAGTGTGTGTACACAACCACTGTAAAATGATAAAAATCCACCCAGTGGTTTTTTGTTAATCTACTAAAATATTTACCCCTTTCTCAAATCGAGCCGATCTCAGATGCCTGTCTGTGTGACGTCACACAGACAGGTCCCTCACCTGTAGTTGATTTCAGTAGTGTTTCAGCACAGACTGGACTGGTGTCTTACCTTAGACCGCCCTGAGTGAGCTGTCATCAGTACGCCATTGTTTCACCGCTGGAGCAGTTGTAGACAAGAATGACTCCTAAGCGATTGAGGTGTTCTGTTGTTGGATGTAATAATGAACATAGCAGTCATCATTTACTCTCGATATCTGAGCCGCTGAAGACGCAGTGGATTATGTTTGTTTTTGAAGGGAATGCGTCCCCGATCGACATAAATGCGTCTATGTTCATGCGAATCATTCGTGATCTAGCTTCACCTACAGAAGAAGTGAGTGTTAGGCTTTTTTTAATGAATCTTTGCAAATCACCTTTCCTAATAATGTGCTAATTAGCAAATTTCACGATTAATGCAGCTAAAGTAAACAGTCTCTAGGAGAACGGCTCGGAAGAGAGAGGCGGGGTCAGCAGAGCTCATTAACATTTAAAGGAAAATGCTACAAAAACGACTTGATCCTAAAAGAGCTGTTTTTGACAGGGTAAAAAAAAGGTGTGTTTTACACTACCATTGAGAAATTTAACCAAAGTATGTTATAGACTTTTCATTAAGAACCCTAAAGAATCATATCAACTTGTTGAAAATGGGCATCCTATGACCCCCTTTAAGAGATCAGCATTTCCGACACAACTAAAACTCCAAAGGTCACTGGAATCACCATCCATCCGCTCAACCCATTTTTATTCATGTATCATCGTGACCAACTGGCCCGTTTCATTTCTTTCAGCACTCCAATTCTGAAAGTGGGGAACCAGTTGGCTCACCATCAGGTCGGCCAGATGGCAGCCATTGTCAATCCACCATGGTTCATCTCACTAGTGCAGTTCAGCAGATTAACCTCTATAGGAGACACAGTGATTTTTTAAATCTGTTTGTGTGTCTTTCTTATAATATATATATATATATATATATATATATATATAAATATATATTAGCAGAGTTAAAATTAACTTATATATTAATATATATATGCTATATATCACATACCAACAGTAATATATTTTTCTGCCATCTTCCCATCTTTTGCTTGTGGTCAAGCTGTGCTACACGCTCAAGGTCAGAACTGTGAGGAATGAGGCCTTGCTTTCAGCCTGAAGTCCTAAACGCCGACAGTGTGGCTTTAACTCACTGCAGCATTAAGATGTGATGCATGCGCTCTGTTCTGAACATAATGCCATTTGATGTTTTCAGCGGAGGCTGTTGCCAGTGGTTTAATTTGGGCTGAGATGAGCTTCATGGCTGCCATTTGTCCTCCTACAGCTCGGCCTATCTCTGCAGGGGTCAAATGCATTACCCTTAATGTACAAATGCAGCCGAGTACAGGGCAGTGGAGAAATAATCTCAATGATGATGACAATAGATCAGGATAAACTGGAAAACTTGGGAGTTATTTAGTGTGGGATGATAGTGGATGGTGACCAGAGGGGTGCTTGGACCCATGGCCATGCACAGAAGGTGGACATGTTTATTTAGGTTTCCCCGTGTGTTTTGCACGCTGACTGATCATGCTGTAGTTCCACATGACTCTATAATCTGAAAAATTGACAGTTTGATTATACTCCCTAATATTTCCGTAATTATGTTATGAAAAGTTTTTCATATTGATTTGATGTTTGTGAGTCTTTACTTTTATTATTATCATTTACTACTACTACAACTTTTACTGTTGTAGTTATGTAATGGGGGGGGGGATTAAGTATTTTAAATTTTTTAATAATTCAGTAATTTCATTTTTTGATGATGCTATACTACTACTACTACTACTAATAATAATGTTTTTATAAATGATAAATAATAGGATAATAAATAATGTTTTTATAAATGATAAATAATTGGATAATAAATAGTTTTGAATGTACATTGGGGCCAAAATGTTTTACATTATATATGGGCATTTAAAACTATTAAGACATTGTCCTATATTAAACTCTGTGTAAAATAAAATTTATTAAATTAAACACATATTTGTTCGAATATAATAATCTAATAAGACTATAATACCATAATGAAAAAATTGTATTAAAATAATATTTTCACTACTTGTCTCAGACTTGTGGCCCCCACTGTAATGGTAAGAACCATGATATTCATGGCCAACATTGGAATACCATGTAAGAACCACTATGTAAAAATGGACAAATTTCAAAGTACTGTAATATTACCATCTCATACCATCACTCTACCAGCACATAATGTTTTTTTATAAAGGAATTTATTTCTGAATCAGATAATGTCAACTCAAAACAACAGCGATCTAACACATGCATTTATATCTGACATACTGAAGAACTTTATCTAAATTGTCAGTGTGAATTTAGGTGTTTTTTCTGCTGCTTTATGACATGCATTGTGTGTCATGTTTTTCCTGTCTTATAATGGCAATGTCTTAAATGCCCTGTGGACCACAGGTCCACACACGCCTCTGATAGGCATTAGCCCCTCCGCCTGAACAAAAGAGGGCTGGACTGATTTGTGCAAATGTCCCAAGAATTTCTTGCTTTCCTTTTCTATCTCTGTTTGCGCTGGAACAGCCCCATCAATTACAGGCAATTGAGCCGGCAGCTCTCCACCCTCTTTGGCAAGGACATTGTAAAGCAAGAGGTTTCCTATTCATCTGCACTGAGCCCTGCTCAATGTACCGCCCCGCAGTAGAGTCCATGCCTGTCACACTTAATCCAGAGCTCTCACTG
Source organism: Sinocyclocheilus anophthalmus (assembly GCA_018155175.1). NCBI lineage: Eukaryota > Metazoa > Chordata > Actinopteri > Cypriniformes > Cyprinidae > Sinocyclocheilus > Sinocyclocheilus anophthalmus. The sequence goes on from JADLZN010004606.1 coordinate 64,175, forward strand.
GGGACAGGAAGGTGAAATCAGTGGGATTTCTACATCTTTACTGTTTCTAGAGCTCTTCCGCTTAGTTGGAAGGAAATTGAGGAAGATGATATAAGTTTTTTTCCGTGTTAGTTATGTTTGCTGAGACAATGTCACCAAAAGGATGATTCACATCTTGTTAGCATTTCTTAATTACTGAGTGATTCATGTTCTATGAAATTGTTAGTTTAAATAATAATGTTCATAATATCAAAAATGGATCTGTATGTGTCTTTATTTACAGCAAATTACTTAATTACTACCTTATTAAAAATTAATTAAATTCATATACATAGATATATATATATAGAATCTATATATTACATACACTTGTTCACAAGTTTGGGGTTGGTAAGATTTTTCAAATGTTTTTGTCTCTTATGCTCACCAAGGCTATTTATTTGCTGAAAAATACAGAAAAAAACAGTAATATTTTGGAATATTATTACAATGTAAAATAACAGTTTTCTATTTGAATGAATTTTAAAATGCAATTAATTCCCGTTGTGGCAAAACATAATTTTCAGCTGCCAGATATTATTCTAATATGCTGATTTGGTGCTCAAGAAATATTTAAAACAGTTGTGCTACTAAATATTTTTGTGGAATCTGATACTTGCTGAATAAAAGTAATAATTTCTTTAAAAAAACAAAAAACATACTGACCTAATTATTAATAAAGTCATGTCTTTATAACTTAGTGACTTTTTACTTTGCAGTTGCGACTTTGTTTCTCATAATGGCAACTTTTATTATTTTATACCTAATCTCACAATTAGGCCTGTCTTTTTCATTTTTTACTCCAAGGCAGAAACAGGCTATGATAAAATGACATATGAAATGGAAAAACATGTAGCAGTAGCCTCCTCACTACTTTTTAAACCGCTATCATGTAGGTTGTTACTTGTTTCTTCTAATTACATGTTTGACAAAAACATAGTTGGTAACACTCAGTTTTGGTAAATGATGTGATATAATACAAATGATGTAATAATAATACGATGGTGCTGAACAATTACCATATTCATGTGCAATTCTTTTCTATTTACATGGTGCTACAATAATACCATGTCTAGAAGCCATGTCCAAAAAGCCATTGTAGTACAATTTGCTAGTGAAGGGATCCAGAGAATGGTGTGTCTTGGGAGGAGAGTAGAAGAAAAGAAAAATGTTTGGCTATATCTCTGATGAAAATTTGACAAAGCGTCCAGGGGACACCCTCCTCTCCAAAAAAGAAAAAACTCTTGTGGTGTAAGGCTTCAGACTACCTCATAAATATCAATTTTAACATGCAGCAGTGGGGATCAATATAATTTCAGCCATGGAATACGACTTAAGGAGTTGGCTTTATCTAATTGGCCTTCACTGAAAAATGAACTCTGCAGCCTTGATAGGGACAAGCGAATTCAGGCCTGGGGGGGCGGCGCTGGTGATCAAGGGTCTGCTCTCTTTTTGTCCCCAGAATCACATCAATCACTGCTAAAGAGTCTCCCGTCCCACTGCAATTTCTTTCTGGAGCGCCCATGATCTTTCCCTCCCACAATGCCCTACTCTCTCGCCTGCACGGTGGCCAGAGAAGAACTCATCCTGTCAGCACGTCGTTAAATAGTTGGGTCTAAAGGCTCTGAGTTATAAATTGTTGTGCATAATTTATTTTTTCTGGAGGAGAGAAATCTATTGTGAAGTTAACTTTATAGAGGTCCGCATAACAAAAGGGAATAAATGAATGTGTTAGAGGTGAAGAGGGATTCATCCATCTGAAGGAGTCGACCCGTAAGTTGTGTGGTCTGTAGACACGTCTATGGTTTTGGGTTGCAGAGATCCTTCGCAAATATGGGATGTTATTGAATATTCTACAAGCCTCTTGGCTGGTGCTCATTTCTATGCTCCGTATCAAAGCCAGAAAAGGGAGTTTATTAAATAATTGTATCTAAATCAGAGTAAGGGATTGAATTATGGGATTGAACGCCCTAGATTGACTAAAATACGTATTGTGCATTGTCTGAAGCAAAACCAAGCCGAAAAATTGAAACTTTTTTTATGATCGAAACTAATCATAAAATCAGATTAGATTTTGTATTTGCATCCACCATACGTTTTTTTTTTTTTTACTTTGTAAAGTTTCATCGTAATGAAGTATTTTTGTGTTTCAGGGCCGGGCTCTCCTGCATTGGGTATGTGACAGGGGCCACAAAGACCTGGTGTCTCTACTCTTGCAGAACAATGCTGATATTAATAGCCAGGTGAGTCTGTAAACGTACATAAGACATTCTGGCTGATTAACGATGACAAGATCATTTTTATGTTATAGCTGATAACTGATATGAAGGCAAATATTTAGTCCTTCAACAAACACAGATTGACTAACTTAATTGCAAAATGGATTGCTGTGAACTGTAGACAAGTAATGGGTTTTCGCTTAATGGTATGGAATAAAACAAACAATATATTGGTATTGTGCATGTTAATTTTCTATATTTTTACATTTAGATTACCTTTGCATCATTTAAATCTCAATTAATGTTTTAAAAATGGTAATAATTAGGTATAATAACAGAGTATGGTTACTGATTTTATAGATATAAATATGCATTCATTTATTTATTTAGATTTAGATTTTTGGGTCACAAGTTTAGTGTCATTAAGATGTTTTTAAAAGAAGTTTCTTAAGCTCACCAAGGCTGCATTTATTTGATCCAAAATACAGTAAAAAATATTATATTCAAATTAAGTCTCTTATGCTTTTTTTATTATTATTGCTCAAGAACATTTCTTATTATTATCAGTGTTGAAAACACATTGTTTTTGCCTATTTACCTATTATTTTTTATGGAAACTGTGATAGGCTACCATTTAAAAGTTTGGGGTAAGAAAGAAAAAAAAAGGAAATTAACACTTTTATACATTTTTATTCAAAATGGATTGCTGTGAACTGTTAGACAAGTAATGAGTTTAGGTTCAATTAAATGAAATAAAACAAAAATATAAACTTCTGAGATTCATTTAATTAATTAGATTAATTAATCTGCATGCCATGCAATTAATTTCTTGAATTTTTTTATTTATTTGTAAGTCCTAAAATTTGACCAATACTGGGTCCAATATGGTGACAAATATATTGTGTATTCTGGGTGCAATACAATTTTTATTGTATCAGTTGATAATGAATATTTAATTGTGCATGCTCATGTCCTATATTTTTACATTCAGATTACCTTTGCTGTCATCTTAATCTAAATAATGCAAATAAAGTGAATTTCACTTTAAAAACCCTGATAATTCAATAGCGGTCTTAAATGTAGTCTTCAGCAAATCTCAAAATTGAGCGAAATACTGTGAACTTCTAAATATTTTGTGGAGAAGTACATATTTTACTTTTTGATCCCAGAGCTGAGAGACCCTCATCCTCACTAATCTGAGAGAACTGTGAACTGGGAAGTCCTGCTGCCATCCTCCATCCCTGAGCTTAGCAGCGTCTGTATTTTAATCATTACGGGGATATCGTATCAGCGTATCTCAGTGGGTACTAAGCAACACACTATAAGCAGGTAGCTGTATTTTAAAAAACACTACAGGTCATAATGGCAGATTTAGCTTTGTTTTAAGCTGACTGGCTGAATACTGCATTGGGAAATTAATACGGTGAAGTACAGTTATGCGGTCACTAGCTTGATCTGATTCTCTCTAAGACAAATCAATTGGAAGTAATCAGCCAAATTGTTTGCATTATACAACCCATATAATCAGAACATTTGCAAATGACTCTCTTTTTTTATTATTTTATTTATTTATTTTTTGGTGGCTGTGGACCTTAATTGTGTGGGTGGAGAGCAAATGCTTGGCCTAGATGACAATCAACGCTGTTCTATTGTTGTATTTTAACAGTTAGACTAATGTGAAATCCCCACTAGAGCTTCAATAGAGAACATAACATCATATTATATGTAACAGACATTTTATCACCTGCTCTGTATAGCATATATAATCATATGAAGTTCTTGTGTACATAATAACAGGTCGTTGCACACACACACACACACAAGACACACCACACATATATATTAGTACGTACAGTGGCAAAAAAGTATTTAGTCAGCCACCAATTGTGCAAGTTCTCCCACTTAAAAAGTTGAGAGAGGCCTGTAATTTTCATCATTTGGTATACCTCAACTATGAGAGACAAATGAGAAAAAAAATCCAGAAAATCACATTGTAGTATTTTTAAAGAATTAATTGGTAAATTCCTCGGTAAAATAAGTTATTTGGTCACCTACAAACAAGCAAGTTTTCTGGCTCTCACAGACCTGTAACTTCTTCTTTAAGAGTCTCCTCTGTCCTCCACTCATTACCTGCATTAATGGCATCTGTTTGAACTCGTTAACAGTATAAAAGACACCTGTCCACAACAACCTGTTCAAACAGTCACACTCCAAACTCCACAATGGCCAAGACCAAAGAGCTGTCAAAGGACAACAGAAACAACATACAACCACAAAATTGTAGACCTGCAGTAGGCTGGGAAGACTGAATCTGTAATAGGTAAGCAGCTTGGTGTGAAGATATCAACTGTGGGAGCAATTATTAGAATATGGAAGACATACAAGACCACTGATATCTCCCTCGATCTGGGGCTCCACGCAAGATCTCACCACGTGGGGTCAAAATGATAACAAGAACTGTGAGCAAAAATCCCAGAACCACACGGGGGGACCTAGTGAATGACCTTCAGAGAGCTGGGACCAAAGTAACAAAGGCTACCATCAGTAACACACTGCGCCGCCAGGGACTCAAATCATTCAGTGCCAGACGTGTCCCCCTGCTTATGCCAGTACATGTCCAGGCCCGTCTGACGTTTGCTAGAGAGCATTTGGATGATCCAGAAGAGGATTGGGAGAATGTCATATGATCAGATAAAACCAAAATAGAACTTTTTGGTAAAACTCAACTTGTCGTGTTTGGAGTAGAAAGAATGCTGAGTTGCATCCAAAAAACACCATACCTACTGTGAAGCATGGGGTAGAAACATCATGCTTTGGGGCTGTTTTTCTGCAATGGGACCAGGACGACTGATCCGTGTAATGAATGAATGGGGCCATGTATCGTGAGTTTTTGAGTGAAAACCTCCTTCCATCAGCAAGGGCATTGAAGTTGAAACGTGGCTGGGTCTTTCAGCATGTCAATGATCCCAAACACACCGCCCGGGAAACTAAGGAGTGGCTTCGTAAGAAGCATTTAGCCTAGCCTTTCTCCAGATCTCAACCCCATAGAAAATTTTTGGAGGGAGTTGAAAATCCGTGTTTCCCAGCGACAGCCCCAAAACATTACTGCTCTAGAGGAGATCTGCATGGAGGAATGGGCCAAAATACCAGCAACAGTGTGTGAAAACCTTGTGAAGACTTACAGAAAACGTTTGACCTCTGTCATTGCCAACAAAGGGTATATGACAAAGTATTGAGATGAAATTTTGTATTGACCAAATACTTATTTTCCACCTTAATTTGCAAATAAATTCTTTAAAAATCCTACAATGTGATTTTCTGGATTTTTTTTTTCTCATTTGGTCTCTCATAGTTGATGTATACCTATTATGAAAATTACAGGCCTCTCTCATCTTTTAAAGTGGGAGAACTTGCACAATTGGTGACTGACTAATACTTTGTTTTCCCCACGTATATAGATATATATAATAAAATGTATCATTAAATATTTTACATGTTATAATATGTGAAAATAAATAAATGTATAATACATGTATATTTTGGAGCCAAGCATTGTATTTCCTTGGAAATACATTTTTTACTTGACTTTACTTTGGATGTAAATTGGCCTGTTTTTGTCGCTTTTTTGGATCAAAGGTGGTTCCCCAACAGCCATGTATAATCGACAGACGTCCTTCAAAGTTCTGTTCTGGGTTACTGCACTGACCAGCAGAAGGTGAATATTGCTGGACTACAGCAGGAGAATTATTGAGGGCAGATTTATTAAGTAGCGTTCAGGTGGCATGAGAGAAAATATGGCCGTGTTAAATCATGGTACTGCTCCTGCCAAAATTATTATCCTATGTTAATACTTTCAGGAAGTGTGATTTGATAGCAATATAAAACTTCATAGCCACTCATTAGGTTCAAGTGTGAGCCATGACTGCATTTGAAAAGCGCACAAAGAAAACACCAATAGCTTCGATGTATTTTCTTATATATAAATGTTTTCTGATACTTATACAAGACTAAAGGTAGAACATTATAAATGAAAAATATTACAATAGACCAACAGTGAATAATGGTGAACCATGAACTGTGGGCGAGGGCAGCGTTTTCACGCATCTGTCTTGTGATCCGATTTCAGCTTAGTGTTAAATAAAGATAAAAGTGGTTTATACTTTTAATTTGTTGATTGAAATAGGGGGAAGGGAGGGGAAAAAATGCTATTATGTCTTCAATGAAAATTGTATTGCAATTAATCAGATGATGGGTGCGGTGGTTGTGGAGAGTGTGGTAGTTTGAATATCGTGGTGTTTTGGTGTAATCCTGGATCAAGGGGAACCACAATAGGAGTAAAAAGTCCCCTTGTTCTCTCAGATTAGCTCATATGCCACCTGTCAACAGCCACCTGGACAACATCACAGCGCCAACATATATTCAGTTCTCTCTGCATAATTGAACAGAACTGGGACACATGGGAGAATTTGGGGGGACTCGTTTTTCACGCTCATAGAATGCGTTTCATGTGTGGTAGAGTTAGATTTGTACTGGTAAAATCCGTGTTCATGAGTTCATGCATCTGTTGTTTTCAACTGCACTGCAGAGGAAGGAGAACACAGTCAACTATGAAACCCACACTGCGTGTGTGTTTGTGCATGTATGTTTATGTGTGCTACTGGCATGTGGCGTGACGCATCAAAACTAATCGATGAAGCTGTCTATAATGAAAGCATCCATTGTGCTTTTGTCACGACATGCCTTTATTTTTTTTAAATATCTGAAATCTGATTTATATTTATACAAATATGTTTTGATGGTTTTGCATGGAATTATTATTATAATTTTTTTTAGATAACTTCTAATCGTTAAAGGCCAGCTTGTGATTGAAATTTTTTTGTGTTTGGCTACCTTGCCTTAATTTTTAACCATATACTGATAAGATGTTTCACCAAGGCTGCATTCATTTGCTAAAAAATACAGTAAAAACTGTAATATTGTGAAATATTAGTACAATTTAAAATAACTTTTCCTTTATTCCTTTGATGGCAAAGCTGAATTTTCAGCAGCCATTACTACAGTCCTCAGTGTCACATGATCCTTCAGAAATCATTCTAATATGCTGATTTGCAGCTTAAGAAACAGCTCTTATTATTATCAATGTTAGAAACAGTTGTGATGCTTAAGATTTTTGTGGAAATTGTGATCTCTTTCAGTATTCTATACGTTTAAAAGAACCGCATTTGTCACTTTTGATCAATTTAAATCTTTGCTGAATAAAAGTATTAATTTCTTTTTAAAAACTTTTGAATGGTAGTCTACATATGTTGTAGTAGTACCTCAAGCTCACAGCTGATTGGTCTATGTTAGTGAGGCTTTAGAGGTGACGTGGTGCAACTTTGACACTTCCAGTGTACACACCTTCACGCTGCTGATGCTGATAAAGGATCCAGTTTTCTGTAAATACCAAACAGAACACAAACACTATTTATCAGAGATTTGATTCATATAGGTGTTGATCAAGCTCAACCTGTGTTACTGCAATCTTGCACCTACCAGCTGTATTTTCAGTTTTAAAATGGATGTATACAAACTCACAAATTTCTAAACTGTTCTTTATTCAATCAGGGGCAGATGTTTTGCAAGTTTTGCAAGCCCATAACACTTTTGGTGAAACTTCTGTGAAATCGTTTTGATTCGCATTCTAGATAATGTATATTTTTCTGCATTGCTTGGAAGGCAGCATTGTAGTGACATTCTTTTAGTATTCAAATTAAGTACGCTGTAAAAAAAAAAGTGATTTTTCAAAGTTGTACGTACAAGAAAATATTTCTACTTCAAAATTGTATGTTTAATTCAATGTTACTTGCTGTTTCTTTTTAATTAATTGTTCAATTTATTAGCAATTTCTGAGTGAAAATTATTTCTACAAATATTAAAAATAGTCTGTCCCAAGTATAAATCTTCCACAATTAATTTAGCTTGAATTGCTTTATGTACAGGCTAAGTTCAAACATTGTTTTGTAGATAATTTCAGCCTTTGACATAAAACTTGGTACACTGTTTAAAATAAATTAATAAATAAAAACATACAAAAAGATATGTTTTACAGAATCATTTCAGTCTTTCTACTTCAAAAATGCACTTTTAATTCAGTGTGTTACTTGCCGATTCTTTGTAATTGTGAAATTTATTAGCAGTTTCTGAGTGAAAGTTGTTTATACACCATTCAATGTAAAATGGCAATTTCAGTTTGCTTTTTAATTTTTTATTGTAAAGTTATACTTTCTAAGAAATTTGAGACTGAAGATTCAAAATTCTTGGCATCCTCATTGATAGAATGTGTTTAATCCATCTAAGCATCCAAAACAGCCCGTGACAGACCATAAATTATGCAAGCTAAATTGCAGTTGGTCTACCTTCTTAAGTCTGTTTGCATACTGATTTGTGATTGGTCATTAATTAATAATAATTTATATTTTTTTGCTGCCTCGAAAGTGCATTACGTTCTGGAAATGCAAGCTTTTTCATAGTCAAGTTTGGTATTTTAACTCATTTGCCACTTGCCATTTAGATGTATTGTGGACTTGAAAGTTCAAGTTTAATGCAGTTTTAAAATTGAGCTACTGTTTTCATTCTTTTTTTTCTATTGTTAATTCTCTGTCTTTCTCTCTCATCTTTCTTCTTCCTCTCTCTGTGTGCGTTTTCTTATGAAAACAACACGAGTAGCCAGCAGTAGAGGGTGAATCCCAGAGCCACTGTGTCTAATTAATCCACTCCCCTTCTTGCACGGCTGCACTGGCCACGCGCTCTCAGTCCATCAGATTGAAATTCATAACTTAATTGAGGTCAGAGCCTGGAGCCGAGAGAACAAAAGGCCCTGGCGAGAACCAGGTAGATCAATAGTGATAAATATCTGCCTGGGCTACTAGTAGTTCATGGTGAGGAATTGTTTGGGACAGAGCAGGGATGCTGTTTATTTACAGGTAATTTAGTGGCGTTGTGGAAATGGAGAGATAATTGAAGCTTTTGCATTTGTGCAGTAGGTTCCTGATAGCAGTTTTAAGGGTTTGACTGGTTTTACAAAATGTCACCAGTTGCATAATTTTATTTTAAAAAGATGCATGAAATGATTTAGTTGGAAGACGTACACATTAGGTAGGTTTAAAAAAAATGGTTGTGTTTCTCAAGTTCTGGCTACACACTTTCTTAATCCCAGCAACTGTTTAAAATTCCCTGTTGAGAACATTCTTACACATTCAGGTCCTTCTGCTGCTGCCACAGGTCCACTATAACAAATGGTTTTATCCTCCAGGTCATAACAAATACCCAAGGCAATCTGTCATAAGATTGGCGAGGAGAGGCGTCCAATCGCCAGCTGCATGAGAATGGGGCTCAATGGTGGGAGGGTTTAGCCGCACGGGGTGAAACACACACTTACAGCTCATTCAGAAGAGTTTTGCTTCTGATCTGAGGCTGGTTTGCTGTTCAAATTCTAATCATTGTAGGGTAACATATGAAACTGTGAGCAGCACTACAGGGCAGTCAGTGATTTTGGTTTCTCTAGTTTTGATTGCTAGTTCGGTGAGTATTGTGAAGCCCAATTCATTTTAGTGAAAGCAAAAAAAATGTTTCCATGTTTTTGTGCCGTTTATCACTTTGTTTTTCAAGTAGGTGAAATAGATTTAATCAAATGTTGTTTTGTTTGTTTATGGTTCATGTTTGACTCCCTTGCAGACAAGTGATTTACAAATGCTTTGCGAATAGTTTCAAGCTTATTATTAACTTTTATGTTTGGCATTGTATTTGCTTTCATCATGCATTTCCTTGGACATCCAACCTGTGACCTTGGTGTTCCTAGTGCTATGCTTTGCTCTTTGAGCTACAAGAATCCTGTAAGCATTCGCATAATTGTCATTCTTTTCACCTCCTTTTTATGTAAAAGAGGTTTATTATAGAATTCATTTTATTATTATAGTGTATTATTCACAAAAGTTTCACTTTTTTTCCTGTCACATTTAAAGCCAGAAAATGAAGATTCTGTCATCGTTTACTCACCCTTGTGTCGTTCCAAACCGGCATGCCTTTCTTTCTTCCGTAGAACTTAAAAGAAAATATTTCAAAGAAAATTGGGAACCGAAACTGGTTGGTTATCAACATTCTTCAAGATATCTTCCTTTATGTTTCACAGAAGAAAGAATGTCATACAGGTTTGGAACGACGTGAGGGTGCGTAAATGAATTTTCCACTTTTGGGTGGAGTATCCCTTTAACATTGTTTTGTTTAAATGATTGAATGTTTGTAGCAGCGACAATTATCAAGTTATGATTATTACTGGATGGAGAAAAACATTATAACCAGTCCATGTTTAGATCGCATTGTAAGTGATAATGAAAAACACTTTACTTTAAAGAGCTTGATACAGCTACAAAAAGTAGAAATTTGTATTGCAGTCTGTATTGGATCAAGCGCTATATAAATAAAGGTGACATGACTTGACTAGCAACACCGAGGTCATGGGTTTGATACCAAAAAAAAGTCACTTTGTATAAAAGCATCTGAAAAATACACATGTAAATGTGTTAAAGAACAAAAACACTGGCACATTGCTGCATTAAAGTACCCCAGACTGGCCTGCAAAATGCCCTGCCCCAAAATCACGCAATTCCGCACATATTTTTGCGGCATCTCCTGATTTGCATAATTCCTTCAGTCAATCATGTGCTAAAATGCAGAAAGCACGTGAAAATAAACGACGCTATCAGCAGGTTCAATTCAGTCTCAGCGAAGTGTTTCATTCTAGCCGCAGGCAGCTAAACTCCTCTGATGAAAAGCCTCTCCAGAACCATCTGTTTCTCCTTCTTCCTGCCGCCTTGCCACAATACGTACACTCAACAGTTTTCTTTCTGTTTTCAAACCATCCACATAAATTGTGAAGGACATTAAAGCTGTCCACAGCTGTGTGCTGAGAAAGAGGGAGAGAGAGAGAGAGATTGAGCATATTTCCCAGCAGGGGCAAAACTTGCCCTGTGGTTTATTAGTTTTTCCCCCCACAGCGATTTAGCTGCGCCTGCAACATTGATTTTCATATTAGAGCGGTTTATGCATTTATTTATTTTATGTATTTCTTTTTGAACTGCTCTGATGATCCTGGACTTGCCCATGGTAATTCTCCACCACTCTTGGCTCATGCGAAATTGCTTAATGGATCCTAAGACGTCCCTTGGGGTGGACGCAGACACTGACAAGAGGGGGGCGGGACTGAATTCCACAAATGTGTTTTGTTTTCATTTGCGCTTCTTTTTAAATGTTCTGCATTTACCCAAGGACTGTCAATGGGAAAAGAGAGTCACTAATTCAAAAGAACAAAAACAAACCCCAGACAATGATTTAATGCAGTTGTTAGGAAGGCGTGAGTGCTGGTTATGCAGCTGATTAACATACGTATGCTGTTGTGCATTAGAGAGAAGAGAGGTGAACGCTGTTCTGCCTCGAGGATTGACTGTAAAAGAAAAAAAAATCAATCAGTCATGCTGCTACTAATCAATCTCCCTCTGAATATCACAGCCAACTTAAACAGCCTTGTCCTCCATAAGTGTTTCCTTGTCTACGCCTTTCCATATCTCTCCTTATCTCTCTCGTTTTGTGTTTTTTTTTACTTCTAAGACAAGCAAGACATCCGCATACAAATAATGTCAGTGTTTTTAATTTCAATTTAGGTGCATATTTATTCTCAGGAATAAGGATTTAGTAAAGTAAGATTTATTTATTTTATGCAATGGCAGCAACAGTAGTATGCTAACAATTGACCAATGTTCAATAAATAATTACACTGCAATAATTTCATCCATTAAATAATATATTTTATTATCCAAACTGTGAGTGAAACTGTTCATACTGTATATAGACTCATTCTGCATTAATACAGAATTGATGTGCGTTTTTTTTTTACAGTGGATCCAAACCATCCAATCAGATTTCAGATTCATATCTATCTCTTATAATGTAGTATTATACCCACCATCTGCATTATGTTTAGAATTGATTGTGGTGTGATGGATGCCCTCAGTCGAGATGCTTGAGTGTTTTGAGATGGTACTGTGAGGGGAAAAGCCTGACCTTATCTTTACAGAGGGACATTTTGGGATTGAGTGATATGCACTGACAGGCTAACCCTCACACACACAGACTGGCTGGCAAGGTTAACACACTGCACACAGAGGTGAAATAGATTCAATTAGGAGCGGTCCACCCACCTGATCCTTTTATCACAACTCTCGAACTAGAAAGTACCCTTGTGTGCACACTCCCATGGGTCAGTCCTACTATGCCGTATTTTCATGTGTCAATATGTTGGTTAAAATATGAAACTTATTTTTAAGTAAAGTTTTCTCTAGTTTTCTTTAATAACACTATCACACGTAAATATAGGAGTGTTTGTTTTCTACTTGGGGTTGAGAAGTTTTTTTATTTTTCCGAGTGTGGTATGCACTTACCCAGCAATTTATTAGAATTATTTCAGTTGTTCCTTAATTTTTTTTCCTTAATGCTAAAATTAAACAAAACTCATGTTAATTTTTGAGAATATGTTTTAAAGGTCCCATATTGTCAAACTGAAATGTCCTGGCTTTTTTCACAATTACTGAGGTCTAGGGGCTATTTAACTACCATATAAGTTTCAAACCAGTCAGTCCACAGTAAAATGCACACAGCCTGTTTAAAGTTCTAGCTATTTTTCACGAATCATTGTGACTTCCGTAAAAAGTTGACTTCACTGCCTTCAGTCACCACCCCGAGCACTGCCCACAGTCCCATTCTCCTTTTGCTAAACCCCCAGACAACATCGCGTCCATGTTTTTGCTGAGCAAGGACAACACGGAAATATGTCGAAAAGGTTAACTTTAACCACAAAATCAGATTGACCGACCTGTAATGTTACACTTTCACTCAAAGGATGGACGATCGGACAGGATTGTTACTATGAGGTGGATCAAATCTAACGTGTAAAGTAAAGACAAACTCACCATGTCTATCTAGTCATGATGATGTATATATATACTGTATTTCAATTTCAGCAGGCAACTATTTTTACAGCTACATTTATTGTTCCAGCCACAATTAATCACAATGTATATACAAACCCAATTCCAAAAAAGTTGGTACACTGTACAAATTGTGAATAAAAACGAATGAATGCTGTGGAAGTTTCAAATTTCAATATTTTATTCAGAATACAACATAGATGACATATCAATGTTTAAACTGAGAAAATGTATCATTTTAAGGGAAAAATAAGTTGATTTTAAATTTCATGGCATCAACACATCTCAAAAAAGTTGGGACAAGGCCGTGTTTACCATTGTGTGGCATCCCCTCTTCTTTTTATTACAGTCTGCAAACGTCTGGGGACTGAGGAGACAAGTTGCTCAAGTTTAGGAATAGGAATGTTGTCCCATTCTTGTCTAATACAGGCTTCTAGTTGCTCAACTGTCTTGGGTCTTCTTTGTCGCATCTTCCTCTTTATGATGTTTTTCTATGGGTGAAAGATCTGGACTGCAGGCTGGCCATTTCAGTACCCGGATCCTTCTACGCAGCCATGATGTTGTAATTGATGCAGTATGTGGTCTGGCATTGTCCTGTTGGAAAATGCAAGGTCTTCCCTGAAAGAGACGACGTCTGGATGGGAGCATATGTTGTTCTAGAACTTGGATATACCTTTCAGCATTGATGGTGCCTTTCCAGATGTGTAAGCTGCCCATGCCACACGCACTCATGCAACCCCATACCATCAGAGATGCAGGCTTCTGAACTGAGCGCTGATAACAACTTGGGTTGTCCTTGTCCTCTTTAGTCCGGATGACATGGCGTCCCAGTTTTCCAAAAAGAACTTCAAATTTTGATTCGTCTGACCACAGAACAGTTTTCCACTTTGCCACAGTCCATTTTAAATGAGCCTTGGCCCAGAGAAAACACCTGCGCTTCTGGATCATGTTTAGATATGGCTTCTTTTTTGACCTATAGAGTTTTAGCCGGCAACGGCGAATGGCACGGTGGATTGTGTTCACCGACAATGTTTTCTGGAAGTATTCCTGAGCCCATGTTGTGATTTCCATTACAGTAGCATTCCTGTATGTGATGCAGTGCCGTCTAAGGGCTCGAAGATCACAGACATCCAGTATGGTTTTCCAGCCTTGACACTTACGCACAGAGATTGTTCCAGATTATCTGAACCTTTGGATGATATTATGCACTGTAGAAGATGATAACTTCAAACTCTTTGCGTTTTTCTTGAGAAACTCCTTCGATATTGCGGCCACTATTTCGCCGCAGTCATTGGGGAAGTGTGATCTCTCTGCCCATACTTGCTTACTGAGAGACACTGCCCTCTGAGATGCTCTTTTTATAACTCCAATCAGTTGCCAATTGACCTAATAATTTGGCAATTGTCCTCGCAGCTGTTCCTTATATGTATCATTTAAATTTTCAAACGTTTCCGCCTCTATTTGCGACCTTTCCCAACTTTGTTGAATTGTAGCTCTCAGAAATCTCAAAATGATCGGCAATATTTGGCATGACATTTCACAAAAATTTTTTTTTTCCCCCCCCCCCCCCCCCCCCCCCCTTTTGCCCCTTGTTTTTTTTTCTTTTGTTCAAACATTTGATATGTTTTCTATATTCTATTGTGAATAAAATATACGTTTTTGAGATTTGTAAATTATTCCATTCCTTTTTTAATTTGTACAGTGTCCCAACTTTTTGGAATTGGGTTTGTATGCAATTACAAATGATTATATATAAATCGTCAGTTTGTTGTTTTACATGCATGCACACAGACATAATTTCATACACGACATAGTCGTGAGATGCAAGAAACATAGACATATGGCAAGAAATCTGTAGACGCGCCCATAACAACAAAAGACAATACTTTATTGAACCTTTTCTGATAAGAAGTGTGCGCTGCAAATTGAAGCATTTTTGACGATCGTTTCTGTCCAGTCTGCTCGTTTTATCGCGTTTAACCACAGCTGTCGTCGGTTTTTTGTCTGGCAGTGGCTGCAGATATGCGATCAAATTTCTAATTTGATGCTGTATTACATCGATTCTGGCACCCAACATCACAACAAGATGATATTTTAAACTCCTCATGTAGCCGAATCTGCGCTGGTTTGAATGGGCCGCATCCAGTTTCCCCTTTGTTTTGCTGCCTCCAGCTAGCGCTGTGACGTCGGCTGACCCTAGTTACCTGTGGTTGGCCTGGCCGTGCGTCACTCAGAAAACAACAGGCCAATCAGAAGAGAGGCTCATGAATATTAATTAGACAGACCAAAATCAACCTGTTCTCAGCAGAGCTCCTGTGAGATGAGCTGTAAAAATATATTGAGATGGTTTTTGGTACTTTACCGCAAATATATATTCTTAAGGACATCAAACCTCAAATAAAACTCCAGAAAGGGGTACAATATGTGACCTTTAATTGCTAATCTATTAAGGTCCTTAATTACATCATCCTTCAGGAAATTGCATAATTTATGGTGAGAAAACAGTACAAACATAAATAAGTATTTAAAAAAATCAAGTTAATGAATTCTTTGATATTTTGTGGTATTAATTGGTGTTTCTCACTTTAAAACTTTCTATCTGGATTGATTCATTTTATACTGTTAAAAAACATTAATATTGTACTATTTTTTTCTATTTGAATATATTTTAACATGTAATTTATTGCTGTGATGGCAAGCTGAGTTTTCAGT
Organism: Sinocyclocheilus anophthalmus; assembly: GCA_018155175.1. Taxonomy (NCBI): domain Eukaryota; kingdom Metazoa; phylum Chordata; class Actinopteri; order Cypriniformes; family Cyprinidae; genus Sinocyclocheilus; species Sinocyclocheilus anophthalmus. Next base: position 80,145 of record JADLZN010004606.1, read on the forward strand.
ATCAATACTCCAGTCTTCAGTATCACCTGATCCTTCAGAAATCATTCTAATATGCTGATTTGCTGCTCAAGAAATGTTTCTTAATATTATCAAAGCTGAAATTATGAATGTTTAAGAAAATCAAATTAAGTGCCTGGGAAAAAAGCATATTTCTTTTTATAAGTTTATTTTACACTTTTATAGAAATATCTCCTTAAATTTTAGACCAGCTTATTCATTTTTTAACATTAATAAAGATGCTGCATAATAGCAATAACCATACATGTTTACATGCAACTGTTTCCTCTTCGCAACTTGAATATCTTCAGTTTAATATATGCAACAGATCATCAAGAACTTCTGTGCTGTAAAGGAACCCAGATATTCATAAATCTTGTATTATATCAGTGCAAGACCGTAGGTGTTATGATCATGCATACGGCTGCATTTTCTACATGCTCTGATTAATGGCACCTGCTCATCATAAGCGTATCTGCATATGAATGCCGTGTGGTTATATCGATTCACTCCTCTGTCTATCCCTCTCTCCTCCTCCTCTCTACTGCCAGGGTCATTAAAAAACCCCTGTGCTCCCTGAATACAGTCATCATAAATCATAATTGCATGTGCATTTTTCCCCATTTGTTTAATGTTTCTGTCCGGGACAGCAGAGGGAAAGAAAGCAAGCGAGAGAGGGAGATAAAGAGAGAAAGGGTGTTCCTGTGAGAGATTTAGTCGTACTAGATAAAGCTGTGATGGTGGTTCCCAGCACACCTACCATATGCCACAGGGAGCCGCCGGGTTGTGCTGGTTTGAAAACATGAAAGCTTTTAGTGACCTGGTGGGCAGCGTATGTATGCCAGCTCCCATTGAAGCCTACACAGATGGTGCAACTGTACAGTCACTACCACAGACGCCGCAGAAACATTAAACATACTCTAATCCGTTTTACTATTACATTTCACCTCATCTTCACTATTTCTCTTTTTTTCCTCACTTTATCCTGATACACTGTACTTATTCCACTAATCTCTTTTATATTGTTGTTTTCGCTTTCTTTCTTCCTGTGAAATTCCCCTCTGTGTTTGCATCAGAGGGCTGTTTTGAGGTATTCCTCTTTGGGTTAATCTGATTGGACTATGCTACCTGAATGGATTGAAATACACAGAATGACAGTGATGGGAAAGAGAAGTGTTCTGGTACATTGATGCCGGTCTGTGATGGCTTGTTGGTGTGACTAGAAGAATTTCGATTTTATAAGCTTGTATGCCAACCTGTATATGGTAAGGTAAGATTGTTTAAATGTTATTTAAAGAAGTCTCATGCTCAGAAAAGCTGCATTTATTTAATGCAATTTTAAATAATTGTTTTCTATTTTAATGTATTTTAAAAATGAATTTATTCCTGTGATGGCAAAGCTGAATTTTCAGCAGCCATCACCCCAATCTTCAGTGTCACATGATCCAGAAATAATTCTAATATGCTGATTTGATGTTTAAAAAACATTTCGTATTATTATCAATGTTAAAAACCTTGTGCTGCTTATAGGTTTTATTTTTGGGGGGGGGGGGGGAATTTGTTTATTATACTGAATGTTAACTTCCTCTATTGTCATCAGAAAAACAAGAGTCGAAAAAGTGTTTTAACTTTTGAATCACAGGTTCTCCCCATCATGGACTATTGAACCCTCTACTGCTTTTTCTGTCTTTAATAATATAGTTTTTCTCGTGATCCACATTGGATGTGAATTGGTTTTTGGCATACAAATATAATCTTTATTTATTATGTATTCCTCACGTTGTGTCTGAGGGATCTACTTATGTGTTTTCTGCAACGCAAGGAAACCTAGAGGTCTAGGAGTTTCTTTCCACGTAGCTTCCTGATTAGGATAAAGTTTGCTTGGGAAAAATGCTATGCTGGCTTCGTACTTGACTTTTCTGCTTCTCCCTTGAAAACCAAATGGAGGACAATCCATTTTATGCCTGATCCCATCAGACTGCTCTAGAGACATTAGTCTCTGACCCCCTCACACATCCGAGCATACACATAAAGACATAAAGCATGGTGGGGTCGCTCAAACATACATGACAATATGCACTAACACACACAACTGCATATAGAACTTGAAATGCTCCATTTAAAAATGTATTTCATTTGCAACACGGCAATTAGCCTGATATTTTTTATTTTATATTTAATTATTTGATTTTATATATTTTGATTTCTTACGAGTGAGTTGGATCAGATAGTGAAGTGTAAGTGTCTAGCATACATGTAAATTCCTTCTGTACTGTTTAAAGTGAATCCCAGGATTGAACCGTTAAAATATAAGATGATTTTGCAATTATTCTAAAACTATAAACATAAACTAGGTGTGGATAGACTGGCTTTAACATGTGTATGTCTATATCCATTTCCCATGAATCATAGTAGTTTATGTGATAGCCAACCTGTTTGTCTGCTGTCTCCATCCACACACTGCCTCTTGTCTCCATGCACTAGCTGTGAACCAGCGCCTGGGCCGATGCGGATGTTGCATACAAGATTAATGAAAGAAGATTATGTTTTGTAAAGCCCTCGCTGTTTAATTATGGCTATATGTATTTATGTGCATCTCCATATACTGTATCGGCCATTCGCATAAACATCTGCCACTCTTTATTCTATCGAGAAGGAAAAAGAAGTTTGCACATTTTTTTTCCTACAGTTTTTTTTTTACAGTGCGTGTCATAACGCTAAAATATGTGCATTGACTGATTTCTATATTTAGAAATATATTTATAATATGATTTTATATTACAATGTTTCCCGTACAAAGATGTGTTCTACCAGAATAACATAGTTAATAGTTATTGTTGCAACTGTAAAATCAAACCGTTTGCAAAAATTACTGTAGTAACTATGGTATTTTGGTGAGAACTATGGTCAACGCTAGGATGAGCGTCCTTATCTTCTCTTGCATCACAAGAAAATGTGAAAATTAAAACATAAAATTTTTTATTAATTTTGCAAACAAAAAAGCTATGTCTTTTTTTTAACAGTCTTGTCGCATTTTATTTCGAGAGAAGTAACTGTATCAGAGAGGTGAGTAGAGAGACTGCATCAGTATTCTGTTCGTCTAGTGGGATTTTAACCAGCTAATCCAATCAGAGAGCCCCTGGAGTCGCTCTCTCGCCTCTCCATAAACAATAGGATCTGACTCTAGGATCATTTGAGAGCCCTGGCCCTGGTGCGGTGAAGATTTTTCTATTAGGAACAATGGGATCAGACTTTAGCAGCACCAGATTGACAAGGCCATCAGCCTTGGCTCACTGCTTTGGAGAAGAAATGTCACTCAGTTGCAGCTTAAAAGAACAAGGTTGTGAACGATAGCATCACTTTTGGATAATTGATAATGGCTATTCCAAAACACTTTTTAAGGCATTATAGGCTCTCCTGATGTGAAGTCTGTTTCAAAAAAGTAATCCGCAAAATACCTTGTTTAGTAGCATCATGTTTCCCAGAATACATTGCAACAAGCTCAGTGGGAAAAAAATCCATCCAAGATGGCGGACAGAGAAATGTTACTATACCGTATTTTCCAGAACATAAAAACACTTTTTTTTTTATCATCTGAAATGTACTGCGTCTTATATTCCAAAGCGACTGATATATTATATACTATTAACGTCAAGCACGCAAAACATGCGCATGAAGTACGTGAGTGCAAGTTTATTTGTACTGCGCATTTCCTACATGCCGGTTGTTTCACGTTCACTTAAAATTAGTTTTTGCGTTGTGTTTATAATTAAAGTTATTTATACAGAATGCCACTTAATATATGTAATTTATACTAATAGACTAATTTATATTCATTTATACTTGATTTTCAAATTTCTGTTCTATTCTGAATACTGTTAAAATTGTGGAGTGAAAGGAACTAAAATACAAGTTTGTAGGGTTTATAATGTTTGTAAAAAAAAAAAATTCTCTCAACAATGACATTTTGACCTGATGTGACTTCTAGTCAGGTGCGACGTTTCTGGAAAATATATTAAATATGCTTATATTTAACTCGGTACTGAAAAGTAACGTGTTAAATTCAGCATTAATTAAAATGCTCTATTTTATTCAATAGTTCTGTATTTTTTGCTTGTTAGTGTTGCACTGTAAGCTTTTCAACAAGTCTACTGTCAGATGCCTATTTAATCACTATGACTTGTAGAGTAAATCCTCTGTACATGAGTCTGTACTGTGGGCTAATGAAATTGTCTATGGAGGATAATGCAGGCTGATGTTGTGTCAGAGGTGCAAACGTTGGGCGAAAACAAAAAAAATTTGGGCCATAAAAACCCTCTGTAGTTCTCATTGGGTTCTGATGATCTCCACCAACCACCCAGCCAAAACAATAATGCCATTTGTCATCATTATTAGGGTGAGAAGGCACATTGAAGTGGCAATTAAAATATAATTTAGCCCGACGACACTTGTCATCCGCAGAACTTCCCGACCCCTTGAGTGTTGCTTTCCACTGGATTTATATCCACACACACAGGATCCTTAATCCTTGCCTTAGATATGGCTTTCTCTGCATCGCACCTCTGATACCACAAGCTGTGGCAATTTGTCACCAGCACTCCAGGCAGATTGGGGCTATTGTATAAGCATCTATTGTTGTGTGATGCCCTCAGTCTCCGTGGCTAATGCATCGGACACGGTCCCTGCAGGGGACAATGAATAGATCATCCTAGACCTTTATACACATACAGCATGATGGCCTCATAGCCTCGTTGAGCACGCGGGTCAAAGGTTTGTTCATATTAAACTGGTTTATGTATCCACCTAAGCAAAGTCCTCAAGCTCCTCTGATCCTGGTTACTCGTTCAAAAGTCGGTTTTGGAGGTTAAAGGATCTGATTGTTTATCTGACAGGAAATCAATGTTTAATCTGTGTTCTTAATCCTTTCAAAGTCAAAATCACCTGTTTTAGGCTGTATCATGTGGCGGTAGTTGAACTCAATAGGCAGGCCTTACACTTGATCATGTTTGTTTGTTTTATGGTTCTTTTTGGAGTCGAAGTCATTATGGATACAGATTAGAAAGTTTCTAAAGAGTTTCACAATAGTTGAGTAGTTGTACTGTTCGATGTCTTTTATAACTCCAAACATCTTTCTTTTCTCTCCCAGGATGATGAAGGACAGACCGCACTGCACTATGGTAAGAATAGAACTATGCTGTGGCAACCAAAGTTTAGCTTTATGTCACAGATGCTGTCTAATGAAAATAAAAGAATATAACAATTTCAGTTCGTTCCATAGTTTGTGAAAAGAAGCATTTGCCAATTAAAGTCCAAGGAGCAAAACTTTACATGGGAATAAATGTTTTAAAACACTGTTTAAAAACTATTGACTATTTGTTTCAACAAAAATATTGGGATAAAATCGCTTACAGATCTTATTTGTAACTGGTTGTATTCAATTTTCAACTTTTTCAACTTCTATTTTAACATGACTATGCAAAGTTGGTAAACACAGTGCATTTGACATAATATGCATTACTGTGAACACAATATTTTGTTCGTTTTTCCAAATTGAGCGACGAGACATTATTATACACTACTGTTCAAAATTGGGGTCGGTAAGATTTTTTTTAATGTTTTTTTTAAAGACGTCTTTTAACTCCGGCAAGGCTGCATTTATTTGATTAACATACAGTGGAATATTACTATTTAATTAAAATAATATGAATAAATCTATTTGAACATGTTTTAAAATGTAGTGTATTCCTGTGATTTCAAAGCTGAATTTTCAGCGTAATTACTCCAGTCTTCAGTGTCACATGATCCTTCAGAAATCATTCCAGTATCTCAATAAACATTATTATTATTATTATATTATTATTTTATTAATGTTAACAATCTTGTGCTGACATAATTTTTTTGATGGAAACCGTGATGCACATTTTTTCAGAATGGCATTTATTATAAAAAATAGAAATCTTTTGTAACCTTTAAATGTCTTTACTATCGTTACTTATACTTTTGATCATTTTAAAGCATCCTTGCTGAATCAAAGTGTTAATTTCCTTTAAAAAAAAAAAAAGAAAGAATTAACACTTTTTTTCTTAATCTTCAAAGATTTTTAAATCTTTAAAAAAAGATTCGAATGAATTTCTGTTGAGCTCACTTCAGAGGTTACAGGATGAAGGTATGTGTGTGAGCAGGGGTACATTTGTCCACAGCCACACGTGTGGTAAATAGAACCTGTAATAATCACCAATTGTCCCAGAGGAAATCAACAGTGTTCCTCTGTCACGTGACACTACACATGGGTGGCCTCCAGGCCCTTGTTCTCTATGTGTGTGTGTGTGTTTGCCATCTGTCCTCTGGTTGGTCGCATGGCAGGGTGGACATCGACGATCGCCCCTTGGGGAGGGGGAGCAGAAAAATGATGGGGGGATGGGATATAAAAAAGTGACTAATAAACATAAGCGATGAACTCAAGAGAGACGAATAGCACAGAATGAAAATTCATTTCCACCTCTCCCTGTATGGGGCCATGCGGCTGACACATGATTAATTGAGGGGTTTACTGCACACTGTAAATTATTCTTCTTCTCTACGGCTCCCCAGAGGCGCGAGGGGCTTTACGGCCCAAGGACCCGTACGCGTGCCTAAAATAAAATACAGTAACAAAAAAAATGGACTATATGAATGTTTTCCTTTTCTGCTTCCTGCTTAAAGTGACAGTTAACCCAAAAATTAAAAATCTGTCATCATTTACTCAGCCTCAGTTACATAGACCTTATGACTTTCCTTATCTTTTCCAAAAGAGATAGTCCTTAAAATGGAAAGTAATGGGGACTAAGTACACCAACCAAGGTCACCGGTCACCATTCACTTTCAACGTATAGAAAAAAGCAGCTTGGACATTCTACATCTACTTTTATTACACACAAGAAAGAAGGTCATATGAACATCATGAAGGTGAGTAAATGATGACTGATTGAAAAATGGCTTTAATTTTTGGGGGGAAATATTCCTTTATGAGGTTTTGTGCTTACATTACTTTTTCTTGCTAGTGGAGCTTGCTAAGGCAGTAATCTTTATTAGTACATTTACATTTAATCATTTAGCAAACGCTTTTATCCAAAGCTTAGATATACAGAGAAGCAAAAGCTATTTATCGTACCTACTGTATATAACTATATTAACTGTAACACAATACTTAATTTCTTTTTCCTTAGTTTATTTAGATTAAAATTTTTTAAATTCATTTTATTTGCATTTTATTATATATATACACACTGTATATATATATATGGGTAGTTGACAAATAGGCAGTAAAAAATGTTTTTTTTGTAAAAGACCATTTTTGAAGAAGAAATGCACTAAATGTCACTAACTTTGTCAATTCTTTCATTGTTTTTATTTTACATTTTCACTGAACTGTACCATAAATTTGTCCTATGTTGTGACATAGCAAAAATTAAGAAAAAAAACTCTTAATATTATATAAATAGCATGAGAGAGATTTATCTTCATTGTTAGACGCTTATTTTCATATAGTGTTATTTATTTAATATGAAATTATAATTAACATCATTTTTTTCCCCATGACTTGTTGGACAATTTCAGGACAAACTTTGACAACAAGACAAACTTTGCTGTCATCTGTTCAAAACTGCTGAAAATTATACCATTTTAAGATGAGTGATGATTATATCTCCCCTATTGCAATACTCAATTTTTAAAAAAAGATGTTTTGAGATAAAAACAAATCTGTGGTTCTTTAATGTGTCACACCAGGGACGTTACGTCACACAAAGGAAGAAAAAAAAAAAAAAAAAAAAACAAAAAAATGGTATTTATAAATTATTTTCTATTTAATTTTGAAGATCAAGGAGAAAGAAAGTTTAATTTTGATACAAACAATATCAACATGTTTTTTAAACAAAAATAATAATTTTCATCAACAAAAGTCAGTCTCTTAGTCAATCAGTATGTTACTGAAACTTTTCTAGCCCCCCTGCTACATGTGTGGCACAGCTAAATATGATTGATATTCAAACTATATTCATTAAGATGTGAATGATTTTTTAAAAACTATATGGCTACTCTTTTTAAGGTAAAAAAAAAAAAGCATCATTTTGATTCTATTTAACTGTTCTGCATCGTTCTCTACGGTGGATCCCTGTTAATTTTCTTCCTATATTTCCAGGTCCTCTCTCTTTCCATGTCACCTCTCTTCCAGTAATTTCTCTCCCTCAATTCTTTCTGTTTCAAAAACAAATGACCACATTTTATACTTATTTTTAAGACACTTTATAACAGTACAAGTTTTCTGCAGAAACATCCGAAAATAGTTTAATGTAATTATTGCTTTTAAGAACACTGTAAATTATCAAAAAACGCTTTTTAAAGAGACCTTGTCCTCTGGTGTGACATCTTTGTCCTGTGGTGTGACAGTACAGGCGTCACACCGGAGGACATTTTCTGTCACACCATAGGACGTTTCAGCCTTTTTCTGTCAATTAATGACCTTGCTATTCCAAGCTAACCTGTCATTAGCGGTTAGCCAGACACATTTGCGTCATTTTCCATGATTATGTAGTTTAACATGCAGTTTTAATTAAAAAATTTAAGGGTGTCACACTAAAGGACAACAAAATGTAACACTTTTGTAGTGGTACCAAAAAAGTTACATTTTGAACAATTCTGAGACAGAAATTGACCATGTGCACATGTCATGGGCTTCACAGGGGGCTTCAGTAACATAGTCATGAATGGGGTCCTTCAACTAATGTAATTTTGTTCTGGAATTGGCCAATTTAAAATCAGGATATGGTGTCAGACCATAGGACATGGTTTTCAGAGACAAAATATATCAAGTTCCTACGCTTTCAGAAATATATGGATGAAAAAAAAATGATTGCCATTTATTAAAATAGACACTTGTACAATTATGCCAGAGGTGTTTATTAACATATTTATGCTTTTCTTTTTAATTGATAAAAGTTGTAATTTACTGAATCATGCTTGAGACAGTCACACCATAGGACAATTCTAATAACACTGCAGCTTTTATAACAACAGGTCCATGTAGGACAAAGAAATGTTTAATGATTTACTGCATTTTAAATAACAACAATATTAATTATATTAATTTTTATCTTGTGGGACAGTGAAAATGCCATGTCACGTCAACAACACATATACATATTATATATATATATTTATATATAGGAAATTTCTTCTTTTTTTTCTGCCATACATCAGAACCAAAACTTTCTTTGTTTACTTTCTATATTACTTTCTAATTGTCTCTTGGTTTCCAAAACAAATTTCAGCAGTCACTACTGTTTACAATAATAAAAAGTTCTTGAGCCCAGATCAGCATATGAAATGATTTCTTGAATGATCATGTGACCACTGAAGACTGGAGTACTAGCTGTGAAAATTCAGTTTTGCCATTACGAATTCATTTTAAATATATTCAAATAGAAAACGTTATTTTAACTGTTATAATATACTACTATATAAATCTTTTTTTTGTTTAACTGTTTTTTTATTAAATATCGCAGATATGATGAGCTTAAGAGACACTTAAAAGTCATACCAGCCCCAAACATTTAAACGGTAGTGTACACTGAAGTGGGACCTGATCCGTGTATAGAGACCAGATATCATAGAGACTTTGCCCTCTTGAGCTGGGCTCTCTTGACTTTGGCCAGTAAGCATCCATTTAGCAACCACATAGCAACATGCTCAGAACACTCTTGTACTTGCCTACTCTTTCTCCTTCTCCTCCTGTCTTATTCTTTCTCTTTCTCTTTTCCTCTCCCTTCCCTCATTCTCTCCTGGTCAGGGGTCTGAGGTTAAAAGCCACTCTTGTCACTCAGGGTTTTCCTGCTGACATCAGCCACTCACCTAAGAGAAAGAGTAAGGAGAGCATTTCTCCCTCCTTTTTAAAAGAAGGCAGTAGTTGACAGAGACGTAAAAAAGCACTCAAGCTCAGAGGAATGTCCCTGCGTCAGCGTGGCAGGCAACACTAACAGGGTTACAGGAGTGCCGCCCCTAATGGGGTGCAAACTGCCAATGGGGCACAAATGCAAGCGTACTGCTCAACTACTGGTGCAGCTTGCACATTCAGTCTTCATACGTACTGTAACAATTACTTTAAGTATACGGGTAAGAAAATAGGATTGAATTCATTTCTTTTCAAGGTGGCATGTTACCTAAGAACTGGTAGCAGTGTTATTTTAGTATCGGGATACTATTATAGTTTTTTATAATATTTTTAATTATTTTTATTTTGATATTCTGTTTTCATTTCCAGTTATTACAGTTACTTTACAGTTACTTTAAATTACAGTTTTAGTAGTTTTATATATTTGTGTTTTTTTAATTACTCTTATTTCAGTTTTAGTTATTTTAGTAAGTCAAGTTAAACTAAATGTTGCCTTGACAACTAGCTGAAAAAAGTTGACTTTTTAAAAAATATTTTATTTCATTTACTCTTTATTTTATTTTGTGAAATAAGTACACATTTTGTTATATAACACATTTTTTATGGTTTTAGTATTAGGTTAACTATAATAACCTTGACTTGTAGATTTTTGTGTTGAAATCTAGAATTTTATTTAAATTATATTGTTAAAATTTAGGAAAATTTTAAGGAAAAGCTTATTATTATGAATTCCTAAATTTTAGCACAAAATATTTTTATTAGACAAAATTAAAATAATAAATCCATGTAACCCAATTTATAAAAATTTTTATTTATTTTAATGTGAAATATTATGTTTGTTTGCAAATTGAAACAACTATCCATAAATAAATTAAGAATTATTGTGTTGTATCAGATCTGCTCAGCATCATTTTATCAGTTCAGCAGTGCACTTAAAAAAATACAATTTGCAGTTAGACGAAAAAGTACTTTTAGAATAATCAAAATGTAATGTTATTAAGTTTTCATAATTTTATTAGAATAAAGGAATACAATTTCACAAAAAGTTGACTTATTATGAAAATAAAGTCACAACATTTGCCCCTAAAGTGCTGTTCTAGCAGTGTGTCTGTCTCTGACTCCCTTGTTCAAAATACAACAAAATGCAAATATACCCAACCGAATTAATACTTCTTTCTTGTGTTCTCTCTCTTTCTCTAGCCTCAGCTTGTGAGTTTGCAGAAATAGTTGAGTTACTCCTGAAGGCCGGAGCTGACCCGTCAATCAAAGATCAAGAAGGTTCCCTTCCAGAGGAGGTGACAGAGTCTAGTGCCATCTCTTCTCTCCTGCGCCAGTACACTGCTCCTAAAGGCTAAATCTCACTCTGTGAAATCTTACTCCACAAAATCAAACCCAATCCACATGATCACCATCCAGTTAAAAGTTCATACAAACTGTGCTGCTCATCCAAATGGTACATGCCTGATGTCAAACTGACACTAGTTCTAGAACTACTATCATTGATTCCATTTGGCTGTGCAGCACAGATGTTATATTTTCAAACAGCTAAGTTCAGACAACCTGTCCTCCCCCGCACTCCCCCCCGTCCTAGAATGGTACATTCCAATGAATGTGTTACTGTTGTTACTATTAAAGACACGGAATCTTACAATGGTGTCTCCTTTTTTACTTGCTTTCTAGAGGTTTTCTGCCATTATACGCTGTTCTTTAATTATAGCATGACCATATTCCAGCAAACATTTCTTTAGGAAGTCAATGCAGAATGGTTTTACTATGCATGAAATTCAGTGTTTTTCAACTGCTGTATTACAACAAGTTTGACAATAAAATGTGAACAGTAGTGCTTCGGGATCATGGTAGATGTTAATCATTGTGCCGATTGTGATATAAATGATTTGAAACTGGGAGAAACGTTGAGGAATGGAAGTTTGATAAGCACACAAATTTTGTTCCTGATTTGATGGATATTAAAACCTCTTTTTGCTTCTCTGTTTAGGATCCAGGCATTAAATACACAATAGTATTAAAGAAATAGTTGCATAAATAAAAATTTGCCAAGACATAGATGAGTTTGTTTGTTCATCGGAACAGATTTTGAGAAATTTAGTATTACATCACTTGCTCACCAATGGATCTTGTTTAGTGAATGGGTGCCGTCAGAATGTGATTCCAAACAGCTGATAAAAACATCACAAAAATCCACATCAATCCATCCATCAATTAACATCTTGTGAAGTGAAAAGCTGCATGTTTGTGAGAAATCCATCAAGGCGTTTTAACTTTAAAACTGAGCTTCTGACAAAATGCCAAAAAGAGTCCAAATCCATAGAAGGAGAATGGCTTCCTCCCCTCCAGTGCTGTCCATCCCCCTTTTGTCATCTCACACAAAGCCACCGCCATAATTGTTTAGAAACATGGTTTAGAACTGTTTTAGACTGTTTTCACTTGTGAACTGTGCTTGATTTGTGTATATTTCTCTCCTGATTCAGACAAAAAAAATTCACTGGAGAAAGCAATGTTATAGATAGAAGACTTGTATTTTAGCAGAAAGAAAGTTTATGAAGATAAAAATGGCTTGATGAATTTTGTTACAAACTCAAAACCTTTTGCTTCATAAGATGTTAACTGACAGACTGAAGTCGTGTGGATTACTGTTGGGACTCTCATTCTGACGGCACACAAAAAAAAACCATTCACTGCATAGGATCCATTGGTGAGCAAGTGATGCATATTACATTTCTCCAAATCTCTTACAATGAAGAAACAAACTCATCTACAACTCGGATGCCTGAAGGTAATTACATTTTCAGCAAATTAAAATTTTTGGGTAGACTATTCCTTTCATTATTATTAATATTTCATTACATTTATATAGCGCTTTTCTAGGCACTCAAAGCGCTTTACATTGTCAGGGGTATCTCCTCATCCACCACCAGTGTGCAGCATCCACCTGGATGATGCGACGGCAGCCATAATGCACCAGAACGCCCACTGCACACCAACTTAATGGTGGAGAGGAGACAGAGTGATGAAGCCAATCATAGATATGGTGATTGTTAGGAGACCATGTATGATCCGAGGCCAATGGGCAAATTTGGCCAGGAAGCCAGGGTTATACCCCTACTCTTTTTCAAAAGACATCCCGGGATTTTTAATGACCACAGAGAGTCAGGACCTCGGTTTAACATCTCATCCAGTGATGACTGTTTTTGACAGTAGTGTCCCCTTCACTATACTGGGGCGTTAGGACCCAGATAGACCACAGGGTGAGCACCCCCTGCTTGCCTCACTAACACCTCTTCCAGCAGCCACCTAGTTTTCCCAGGAGGTCTCCCAACCAGGTACTGACCAGGCTCAACCCTGATTAGCTTCAGTGGGAGACCAGTCTTGAGCTGCAGGGTGATATAGCTGCCGGGTAAATGTAGTTAATGTTCTAGTAAAGGTAGCACATTCCTTTATTAATTACAATTGGTTTTACGTAGAGTCCTGGAGGGTAAATAGCATGAAGACATCTGATCAATGTCTCATGCGGTTATTATTTCATTTTTTTTGGCTTTTTTTTTTTTCTATTTTGATTTTGTTAGTTATTAAATGCTTTAAAACAACAAATACACTGGGTGACTTTAAGTGTTTCTGAACACTTTCCAAAGAGCCAATACATAGGAATCCTCAAACTTTGTTTTACCCAAAGTTCTACAGCTGATACACTGTTGTTCAAAAATAGTGGGATCACTATATCTTTAGAGTATGACGTATTGAATAAAAACTGAGCTCAAGTGGAGGAATGGGAAACATTAGCCGGGTCTGGGTCTGTAGAGCTGCATCCCTCCTCGAGAGCAAGATCATCCATCTGTCTCTTTAGATATTCCACAGACAGGCTGGAATTATGGTATCGGTTTGTTTGTATAGACTGTTTGTCCCTTATTCCGGTAATTTCCATAAATCCACTGGAGTTGGGGGAGGGTCAATGCCGCTGATGGCATCCTCCGTGGGCTTGTCTGCACGACAGTGACACTAAGCCCATTACGTTTCCATTATGTGCCTCAATTTCCCTCAGAGCTCTTCACTTTTGACACGGACTCTGCTAAAATCATGTCCCATATTGCTCAGCTTTCTTTACTTAACGTTTATGCATTTTTACAAGTCGCCTCTCTGGATGCTTCCCTAACACCATTAGTGGCAGATGGTGGAGGTTTGTTACTCTCACTCTTTCTCTCTCTCACTGTCTGTCCCTTTCATTTTCTCTCTCTCTATTCAGCCAGTTGTCCAGCTTATAAATGGAATGGCATGTACTGGGCTACTCTTAATGCAATGCGTTACTCCACCCTCACTTAGAATTTGCCAGCCAGCAAAAAATGCTGAAAAATATCCCACTAATATCTCAAAAAAGAGGCTGTAGTAGGCTGTAGTGATGACGTATTTTTGTAGACCAATCCGAAAGTTAACATACCCTTGGTTACCATACCCTTTGGTACCTCCAGACAAAACCCAATAGGATTGTGGCTTCATTGGTTTTAGTGGAAGAATTATTGCAAGAATAAGAACTGTGACGAAACCATGTTTTTATGATTCTTACACATTTGTTAAAATGAACAACTTTTTAATTTTGAGGCCTTAAATACAGACGTAAAAAAAAGCGAAATGTAGGCTATGCACAAAACCAACACCCTGGTCGCAGGACTCAGCTGGCCATGTCACTTTTCCCCCAAAAAAAAAAAAAACTTTGAAAGTGTGAGTTAGAACGTTTGCAGGGGCGCATCATAAAAACCCAAGACTGTGAACGCACCCTACGGAGTAAGATTAATTTTCCCTGTTCGGTGTGGATTACATTCAATGTCCCAGACACCTCTGTAGTCCCATTTAGCCTTGTTAAGGGGTCATATGCTGTTTTTCACATAATAGGATGCTATTTCAATTTTTCCTTTCTCTTTGGAGTGTTACAAGCGCTTTGTGCATAAAGAAGATCTGTAAAATTGCAAAGACTAAAGTCTAAAATCCAAAGAGATATTCTTTATAAAAGTTAAGAGTCAACCATGCCTACCTAAAACGGCTCGTTCTAACACGCCCCCACATGTCTACGTCACAATGTGGGAAGATTTGCATAACGCCGCCCAAATGTTCACGCAAAGAAAGAAGGCGTAACTTTTATTCTCACTGTAGTTTTGTTGCCGCCGCCCCGCCAGGTCGTGAAGACGCTGTGTGTTTCGTGGTGAAAGTGAAACTACTTTGTTTGGCCGTCCAAAAGAGGACGATATCTGCTTCAACATGCCTGGAGCTAAACCGTGCTGGTCGCTGAAGCTGCAGGAAATAATCAACTTTGCGCTGTGGATCACCGGATCAGCTTTCACCGTGGACGAAGCGGAGTCCAGCCCGGGGTCGTCACATGTGGTTGCCGCAAGCCGTCCACCTCCGCTCACCTCACATCATGCCCCGCCTGCCACCCTGTCACTCTATGATCACTCTATGCTGCCGGCCGCCGCTCACTCTAGGCCGCCGTGTGTGACCTGTGTTTCGTTGTGAAAGCGAAACTACTTTGTTTGGCCTTCCAAAAGAGAACGATATAATCAGTGGTTAAGTTGGATTATCAACATGTTCCAGAAGCAGTTGTAACCCAAATCCAGATGTGTTCAGCACATTTATGGGGCTATTTCCTGCCTGGTAGAGTAGCTTACAATGCCCGGCTGTTTGACTCACAGACTGTAAGTACGTTTTTATATTTAGAATTTGCCACTCTGAACGATTTCAACGCGAGTTTTGAGCAGTGTAGAGTAGCGCTTGTTGTTTGTCATTTCTCCGATCACAAATGCAGACATGGTTTTATGTTTACGCGGCGCGATGTCAACGGCAATGCGTAAAAAGACGTATAAGTCATTATATCCGTAATTACAGTGGTGTGAAAAAGTTTTGGCCCCCTTCCTGATTTTTTTTTTTTGGCATGTTTTGTCACACTTTAATGTTTCAGATCATCAAACAAATTAAAATTTTAGTCAAAGATAACACAAGTAAACAACATGCGGTTTTTAAATGAAGGTTTTTATTATTAAGGAAAAACTAAATCCAAAACTACATGGCCCTTTGTGAAGAAGTGTTTGCCCCCCTGTTTAAACTGTGGTTTATCACACCTGAGTTTAATTTCTCTAGCCACACCCAGGCCTGTTTACTGCCACACCTGTTCGCAATCAAGAGATCTCTTAAATAGGACCTGCCTGACACAGTGAAGTAGACCAAAAGATCCTCAAAAGCTAGACATCATGGCGAGATCCAAAGAAATTCAGAAATAAATGAGAAAGAAAGTAATTGATATCTATCAGTCTGGAAAAGGTTATAAAAGCCATTTCTAAAGCTTTGGGACTTCAGCGAACCACAGTGAGAGCCATTATTCCCAAATGGCAAAAACATGGAACAGTGGAAAACCTTCCCATGAGTGGCCGGCCGACCAAAATTACCCAAAGAGCACAGCGACGACTCATCCAAGAGGTCACAAAATACCCCACAACAACATCCAAAGAACTGAAGGCCTCACTTAAGGTCAGTGTTCATGACTCCACCAAAAGAAAGAGACTGGGCAAAAATGGTCTGCATGGCACAGTTCCAAGACGAAAACCGCTGCTGAGTAAAAAGAACATAAAGGCTCGTCTCAGTTTTGCGAGAAAACATCTTGATGATCCCCAAGACTTTGGTGAAAATACTCTGTGGACTGACGAGACAAAAAACTTTTTGGAAGGTGTGTGTCCCATAAAAGTAACACTGCATTTCAGAAAAAAAACATCATACCAACAGTAAAATATGGTGGAGGTAGTGTGATGGTCTGGGGCTGCTTTGCACCTTCAGGACCTGGAAGACGATTTCTTTTTGGGGCTGTTATAAAGGAACCATGAATTCTGCTCTCTATCAGATAATCCTGAAGGAGAATGTCCGGCCATGTGTTCGTGACCTCAAGCTGAAGTGAATTTGGGTTCTGCAGCAGGACAATGATCTCAAACACACCAGCAAGTCCACCTCTGAAAGGCTGAAGAAAAACAAAATGAAGACTTTGGAGTGGCCTAGTCAAATTCCTGACCTGAATCCTATTGAGATGCTGTGGCATGACGTTAAAAAGGCGGTTCATGCTCGAAAACCCTCAATGTGGCTGAATTACAACATTTCTGCATAGATGAGTGGACCAAAATCTCCACAGCGCTGTAACAGACTCATCGCAAGTTATCACAAACGCTTGATTGCAGCTGTTGCTGCAAAGCATGGCACAACCAATTATTAGATTTAGGGGGCAATTACTTTTTCACACAGGGTCATGTAGTTTTGGATTTAGTTTTCCCTTAATAATAAAAACCATTTTCATTTAATTTAAAAACTGCATGTTGTGTTCACTTGTGTTATTTTTTACTAATATTTTAATTTGTTTGATGATTTGAAACATTAAACATGCAAAAAAATAAGAAATCAGAAGGGGGCCAAACTTTTTCACACCACTGCATGTCCCCACTGGATGCAACAAATGCTCGTTTATAATGGGTTTTAATGTTTTTGTCTCGTCGCTTCGGCCAGGACAGGGCATCACAATATGGTAAGGGGTGTAACATTTCCGTCACACGCTTGAGGTATTCTGCTAATCACAACGCACTGGATAGCTGGCCAATCAGAGCACACCTCGCTTTTCAGACCAATGAGCTTTGTTAAAATCGACGCGTTTCAGAAAGGCAGGGGCATAGAGGAGGAGCAATAATGTACAGTATGTGGAAAAATTTTTTTTTGAACCTTAAACTGCATAAACTCATTTTATTACACCAAATACACAACATAATGTTCTTTTTAGCAACATCATATGACCCCTTTAACAATGGTTTTACTTTTGTATTAACCATAAACCCATTCAAAAACCCACTGACTTCAAGGTGATGGAACCGGAAATGCTAAAATGCAAGCTCACAGGTTTTTGCTTACAAAAACACGTCATTCCTTCAGCACTCAATAAGTAATTGCGTCCCAAATGGCGCACTATACACTATGCACTTATACACTATATGCATGTAGGCTACTCAGCCATGTAGTGTATAAAATAAGCAAGTGAATTGAGACGCCTCTAGTAATTGTTCTGAGAATGTTTCTATGGATGACAGTGAATATTATAAAACCACTGGATGGTACATTGACCAATCAGAATCAAGTATTCCAGAGAGCTGAGTAATAAACATGAGTTCCAGTCAATCAAAGGCCTAGGTCGTTCTGATTGAGTAGGTCATTAACTTGAGTTTCTTTATTACATCAAATGCAAATGAGAATACTGCCCACTACATCTCTAAAGTTACAGTAATACTAACATGTGACCGTTTGTCCTTGCAAAATGACCCTTTCTTTCTTTGTATGGCTGTTGAATTAAAATGCCTAACAGGATGTCAGTGAATGCCATCATACACAAGAGAAAAATCCCCCGTCTATGCAGCCCAGATTAAATTTAGGCTGAATAACTATTTGCATGTTAATTTATTCCTTCTCACCCGGGAGGCTGAATCGCTGGCTTCAGGAAGTTCATAATAAAAGCTCGCAGATCGATGATAATGGCATTTGCGCTTGTGTTTGTCATCTTTGCAAAAGCAACAGTGCAGGAATTTGCTCAGATTTATATGTATACTAGTGCTGTAAGTGGCGTGTAAATTATCCCAACTGTCTTTGTCGCTGTTTATCTTTGTAAGACTGAACTATTAAAAAGGCTGTACATTAATGGCTGCGGCAGCCCCAATCAATGGCTGACTGAAATCAGTTTGTTTGTGGCCTGTTTCTCTGCAAAGAGAACCCCCCGTCTCCTCTGTTTTCCAGTTAAGCACAGGCTGAAAACATAACCTAACCACAATAATACTACAATTTTATTGTTTTAGATGACACATTTTGCCACCTTTGTGCGTTTGAACTAATGGGATAGTTTAGTAAGTGA
Organism: Sinocyclocheilus anophthalmus; assembly: GCA_018155175.1. Classification (NCBI taxonomy): domain Eukaryota; kingdom Metazoa; phylum Chordata; class Actinopteri; order Cypriniformes; family Cyprinidae; genus Sinocyclocheilus; species Sinocyclocheilus anophthalmus. The sequence continues at coordinate 98,999 of JADLZN010004606.1, forward strand.
TTTTGAGACGCATACAAGACGCAAAAATGTAATTGCACCAGGTGGTGTATATATAGCATACATGATATATATCCAAACATAAATAGCTATATGTAGCTTTTTTGGTACATGGAATGCGCATTCACATACAAATCGAATCCATATCCGTCAAAATGCACGTGTCCAACTTGTCTTGTACATCTTTTGAATGTGGGATTTTACTCACAGTTGGGTTTTCTGGCCATTGAGAACGTCAGGCAGCCTGTTTGTCCTCATTTCACAGAGCAGTTTACAATTAGGTAACATTTAGAGGATTAGGGAAGGTTTGACCAGTGTTGCCATTAACTACAAATGTAGCTATTTTTACATTTTATTTGGCTACTTTTAGCAACTTTTGATCAGTGACTCGAACAATAAAAGGCACACATTTTCCATCTAAATTTCACAAAAAGAGGAAACCAAAGATGCCTAGCAGTACACACATCACGTGAATTAAGTTCTGTTATTTGCAATTATTCACTTTAATAATAATAAATGAACAATTATTCAATTATTATTATGATTCACTTTGTTACTCTTGTACCTGTGATTGTTGATCAGTTAGTACACTAAGAAAAATGTCTAGAAAAATGGAAAACGTAGGCTTCTAGTAATTTTCCAGGACATTATCCGTTATCCATTGTAAACCCTTTAACCCGAAACACAAAATACAATGCGTAATTTAAAATGCTGGTAAAAACCTGTGAATTCTTTTCTTAGAGTGTAGTATACTGACTACTAATACACTGCTTAAAACTAATTGGTCAGAATGTGTAGTTTTACTAGTTAGTTTAAAAAACGTGTAATCCTTCAAAAATGTGTGTTCGTTCAATAATTCAATGTTGTATATAAAGTTATTTGTATTTTAACATTATATTATGCATTTATATTATTTTATGAACAAATCTAAATGAACATATAAAAATATATTTTTTACTGAGATTTGATGTAGTGACAATTTTTGCATCGTGATTACGTAATCACGTCATCACACAATGACATCACAACATCATTTAGCAACAAATCGACCTTCCTTTAGCAACTTCCCCTGAAAATTAGTTGGCAACAGTGGGTTTGACTAAACAGCAATCTGCTAGTCTATGGAAGCAGAAGGATGAGCGTGTGGAACCGGCGAACAGATGTGCGTCTGATGAAAGTTTCACATGTTTGCAGAAATGTTCCTTTGTTCCCATAAAACCAAAACGTATGGACCCATAGAAACATAGTTTTTGTAGTTAATACCGCAAACTGAGTATTTGTTGATGTACACAATACCACCAATTTACAAAACAATTAAAAATCTGTTATTTTATTGCTTGAAATATGCAAAGTGTTCCTATTATAATACTCCTTATATTGTGAATAAAATGAAGTAATTCAGGTATAGACCCCTCGTAAACATTTTAAAGCCCCGCTTGGTCAATTTTATATTTTGCGAACAAATGGCAGATTTAATTGAGATGACAATTAAACATGGTGACATCAGTAGTTGAGTTTTATGACTTTAAACCAGGTTGCTCGACACAAAGCCAGCGTTGTGAGATTATACATTTTCTTATATAAGCTATATTAGTTTTTTTTTTATACAATAGCCTATGTGTAATGTATGGGAATAAACTATTTACTACAAAACAACTAATATGTGTTATACTAAGCTGTGTTTAACAACAATTCAAAATTAATAAAAGCGTGTGAAATAATAAAAAAAAGAACATTGCAGTAACCCAAAGACGATTCGGCTTTATTTCTCCATATAGATTTGACTGTACACAATTCATACCATTGGACAGAAGGCATATAGGACTAAATTCAGTGCTCTTTTTTTTTCAAAGATCCATAGCAATAAATAGTGCTCATGAAACAAGACTGTTGACACTTTTTGAGACTTTACAAAATCTACAGCCATTAAGACTCAACATAGATTCAACAAAACATTATTTCTTAATGTTTTTTTTTTTTTTTCCATGTTGCCCTTTGTTAGCTTATATGTTCACTCTTTCAGCATAGCGTCATCTTTACTCAGTTTACCATTATGTGGGTCCAAATTTTCCTCATGTTTACAATTGTATCAACTCACTGTACTCTTTCCCATGATCCAACTCTTCATAATACTGACATTGGTACCCACAACAGGAATAAATAACACTCAATCCTCTTAGTTGTTGCTTAAATGTGTCAAATAAGAAAGAAAATACAGTGTAAGTTTCCCTTTCACATGTTTTGCTTGATAATAATTGGTCAGGCCATTAAGATACTTGTATCTGTGTAATGGAAATCCAATGTTGTCATCTGCTCTGAAATAAATGACATTCGAATACATGTATGATATCCATTTTTGCTCATGGAGCAATGAGTAGGAAATGAAGGAAACAAATGGCAATGGGAAACAAAGGTATTTTGATGGTAATAAAAACCGTATCAATATCAAATATACTAAACAGTACCAGAAATAAATAGTAACTTTAATTTGAATCTTTTAAGCTAATTATTTTGTTTCATTGCTGAGCCAGAATGCCTGAAGTTAACAGAAAAACACTGAACAGACAGGAACCATTGACACAGAGATTTTTATGACAACTCAGAGCAGTGCATGCGGATTCATCCTTATTAAAAATAATTTGTATCTATTCTTCAGACCTAATGTGAAGGGCCATCTCTAGTAGAGCCACTAGAAAGTTTCAACCATTAAAATCCCAAACCCTTGTAAGTAGGAAAGATACACTTGTGCCACTTGTTTAAATATCTCTCCTTGTTCGATGCGCTCCTCTCTTTCCCATATTCAGCCTGCCGTGTGCAGTCGAGGAGGAACATACAGTAAAGTGCGTCGCGGACGGTTCTCTTCCTCATTCGGAAACATGCATGGACCCTCTTGTTCTCAAAAACGTGGTGGATCGTGATTGTTTTTCCAGGGTGGTCTGGGGTTTGAACGCCATTCGCAGCTGCACACCATTTCATGCTGGAAATCATCCAATCCAGTTTTGAGAACAATGAAAAAATATGAGTTACAAAATTATGATACAGCGCAGACATTCCACGGCGGGTTGCTCGTATCAGCGCACCATTCAGCAAGGTCAAGCCACCGTGTTAAAGTAGGTGCTATTTTGGGCCTTGCCACACAAACATCGCCAGTTCTGGGAAAGATGTCTATAAAATCTTCAAATTTCTTGTCCATAGTACCCCACTTTCCATTATGACCTTTGACCTCAGAACTGGGAGTGGTCCATTTCATCGAGCCACGAGGCAGGGCTGGTAGGGAAGTCTGGGTAGCCCGTGCTGCTTCCTGTCGACAGGTCAGAGGTGGGTCCCCCGGCCATTGCTCTCAGAGCTTGACCTACGCTAGGCTGACTGCCCTGACCTATGATGCTGTCCATGTTGAAGCCTAAGTTGTTGAGCAGCGGGGTGTGGCCTGGGAGGGAAGTGATGGATGAGGGGGACTGTGGCAGGCCGTAGGGACTTCCTGCCCGCAGGTCATGGTAAGGCTGCCCGCCTCCCTCCAAAGAGAAGCTCCCGTTAAGCATGTTGCCGTTCGTGATGTCTCCGACGCTTCCATACAAGCCGTTAGCATGACCAAGGTCTGACAGGATCTGGTCTTCTGTTGGTGAGAGCAGACAAAATCAGTTTCAAGATTGTTTCCACAAAAAATACAACTACACTGAAAAAAAAAATGGTGTAGAAACAATTTTTCACTCAGAAATTGCTAGTAAATTTCACAATTATTTACAAAGAAATGGAAAGTAACATTGAATTAATGTGAAATTTTGAAGTAGAGAGACTGAAATAGTATTTTCTTGTCATTTTTTACAGTGTACATTACTGTTCAACTGGGGTTAATGTTTACATTTTTAAATAGAAATTAATACTTTTATTTAACAAGGATGCATAAAATAGATCAAAAGTGACAGTAAAGACATTTATAATGTTATAAAAGATTTCTGTTTCAAATAAATGTTGTTCTTTTGAACTTTCTATTAATCAATGAATCCTGAAAACAAGAGTTTCCACTGAAATATTAAGCAGCTCAACTGTTTTCAACATGGATGATAATAAGAAATGTTTCTTGAGGCATATTAGAATGGGATCATGTGACACTGAAGACTGGAGTAATGGCTGCTAAAAACTTAGCTAACAATTACATTTTAAAATACACTAAAATAGGAAAAGGTTATTTTAAACAGTAATAATATTTCACAATATTACCATTTTTACTGAGCAAATTTGATCAAAAACGTCAAAAAAAAAAAATCTTACTGACACCAAGCTTTTGAATGGTAGTGTATAGATGCTCTTACACACAGAAGAAGAAGAATTGCAGTTATGACAAAGACCTCATAAATAACCATTTTAAAAAGGGGATTACATGCTTCTGGAAATATCTGAGATGCAATGAGCATTTGTGATTTACTTTCCGTACTCACAGGAGCGCAACCAGACTCTTTTCTTTCAACAACAACAAAGGTCCTCTCTAATCGACTAAAAGCTTCACCAATTTTATAGAGTTTGTGCATCGCTGCTTTCATTTCTCGTAAACACAGCCTCTCTTTGAAAGTGGCTCTAGACTTTTATGAGTTCTCAAAACGGGCTGACAAATATGAAATAATCATTAAAAAGAAAAAACACGTAGCAGAACCAAAAACCTCATTTGAATATTCCAAACAATCCACCTAGTGGCATATTTTCAAAATAAAAGGCAAGTTAATGCATGAAGGGAAATTTAAAAAAAAGTTTTTGAAAAGAATTCAAAGAAGAGAGAGAAGACAGAAAGCAAGGCATCATGGGAGATATAAATAGACTTGCCTCTGAAACTAAGCTCACTATCGCTGAGTCCTGCATCATCGGCTGAGCTCTCCTTCTCCGTCTTACTGGACCCTCGATTGCGTTTGACACTTTTGTAGAACTGACCCCAGCGGTGCCGACCAGCGTCCTTCTTCAGCCGTTTCTCTTTTGCTCGCCTGTTTTGAAACCACACCTGTGCACAGACAAGCCTCAGTAAAGACACGGATAGCCATTTAATCATATTAAACTTTAGAGCTTCAATTGTGGCTTATAGTCTCACCTGCACCACTCTCATGTCCAGGCCCGTTTCTGAGGAGAGCTGCTCACGCACATGTCGTGCTGGTTTAGGTGAGTTCTTGTAGGCACTTTTGAGCGTCTCCAGCTGTTTGGCTGTGATGGTGGTTCGTGGACGTTTTGCTCCTGTCTCTGAATCATCTGTAACACACAAATTTGAAGAAATTGTGTCATTTCTGTGCTGCTAAACAGAATTGTACTTCATGCCCGTCTGCAATTGGTTGGTCAAACAAATAGCCCTGCCCCACTTATTTATAGATGCCTTTGCATATTAGGATGGGGAACAAAGTATTTTCACAATATATATTATGCTCACTAAGGCTACATTTATTCGATCAAAATACAGTAGAAACCTAATATTTTGAAATATTATAACAATTTAAAATAACTTTTCTATTTGAATAAATCTTAAAATGTAATTTATTCCCGTGATGGCAAAACTGAATTTTCAGCATCATTACTCCAGTCTTCAGTGTCACATGATCCTTCAGAAATCATTCTAATATGCTGATTTAGTGCTCAAAAATATTTCCTATTATTATCAATGTTAAAAACAGTTGTGCTGCATAATAGTTTTTGTGGAAACCATGATACATTTTTATAAAAAATTTTAATCCTATTACTATAAAATCTTCTATAACATTTACATCGTTTACTGATCTATAGCAATAAACAGTAAAGTGAGTGTCATAATGTCATATAATATAATAATATCTATAATATAAGTTCATAATATTTTAAATAACCAACTTTTAAATGAACTGAAATAAGTGTCATAATGAAAAACACAAGCATAAAGGTGAAAGCTAGTATAAGCAGGGCTGAACTGAACTCAAAAAAAGTGAATACAATTTTTTAATTCAACTAAACTGATTCACTGTTGAAGTGAAGCAAATTTCTCAAGCATGAGGCAAAATGTCAGGAGCTCATCTACCGCGAGGTACGAGTAAAGAAGAGTTTGTGGGATGCTTTGAGTGGAAGTGCTGTGATATGGCCAGTCGATACTCTCCTGAAACTGTCACACTGTGGCGGAAGAGGGAATAAATCTCTCCTGAGAATGGCATGCCAGTGCGAGTTATTGGGGCCCTACCATAAAAGTGCATTGCATCACTTAATATAATCAATCAACAGCCCACAGAAATCTCCATAAATACAGTGTGAGGGGCTTTCAGAGGCAGATCCATGAGAGGTCAGATCACCGAGGGACTTAATATGCCAGACACTGAGACCCCACTAGACTGTAGTTAATGATGATTTTGTCTCCTTACTACCATCCTGTTGCCTTCTCTGATCTCTCGGTGTCTCTGTATGATTGTAAAAGAAGAAGTTAATTACACTATCTCCACTCCTGAACTTTGCTGTCAGAATGATTTCCAATTGGGACTGAAAATCCAGTGATGTGGGCCGAGTCTGGGACAATGCATCTATATACCACCAGTTCAGGAAACAACTACAATTCTAATGGGTCAGTAGCAACCGGAATAACTCATGTATATACATATATTAATTAATTAAAATGTAATCTATCTATCTATCTAGATTCTGATACAGACGCCTGACCGCTTTTATAGAAATATTTCTCAAATTATAACACAATCATATTCATTTTTTTAAATGTTACAAAACTCAAAATGTACCACATAACAGGAACAACCAACTGATGGTTCAAGAGGGCATGATTTACACAGATCTCAAGACAACAGCTCACCATTTTGTTTGGCTGTTTCATAGTCCTCCTTGCACACGAGCCTCCCGTCCTCCATGAGGTAGAACTCATCACCGGTGGCCAGCTGCCTGCTGCACATTACGCAGGCGAAGCAGTGAAGGTGGTACACGAAGTCCTGAGCTTTCCGGACCACCTGCGTCGGGGGAATCCCCTGCTGGCAAGATGCACATTTTGTCCCAAAACGTCTGCAGGTACACAAATAGAGCCACCTCAGTTTGAAACAGATTCAAATTCAGGTATTATGCCTTAATCACCAGCAAAACCTGCCACAAAGATATGATTCCTATCTTCCTTTGAACCATGATTTTCACATGTATGAAGTATTCTGAAGACATTCTTTTATGCCTAATCCTGATTTTAAGGTGACAATTATTGCCAGCGACAGAGGAAAATGCAAACATGACCCAGATGTTTTCTGCATCTATGGGTGTTTTAATATGTCCAAACAGTGACAGAAAATTACAGATTTTGTGAACAAATGCTTATTTATAAACTTGTTTATGTAACACTTGTTTATGTTATATATACACACACACACACACATAAAGTCACTTGTGGTGATGTCTGTTTTTAATGCTACCTTTTGTTATTTTGATAAGCGCATTAAAGCTGATACATATATCATTTGAAAAAAAATTATTTGTGAAAAAACTGATGGAAAATAAATAATTATGTATATACATAATAAATAATATTTTAAAATTGTATTAAAATAAAGTTTCTATTGTTATTTTTTAACTCAGCATCAAAATGAGGTAATATTACAATTTTTTTGCAAATCAGCAGATTCTTTTTCAAGTTGCAGGGCTGTGTTATTAAATGCTGAAATGAATATTAGTTAAGATCATTAAATGCTGTAGAAGTATTGTTCAGTCTTAGTTCATGTTAACTAATGTTGTAAACCAATTCATGTTGTTGACAATTAAAACCTTACTGTAAAGTGTTACCCAAATTCATTTTAGAGTTTAAGCATCCTTATATCTTGAATTTAACTGTGGCTATTTTCATAAGCAATCTTTTTATAACTGCAAAGGCTGTAATAAGTTACAAAAGCTCAGAATACTATAGAAGGCATGTTTGATTGTGCTTGTCATGTCCCTGGAGTTAACAAATGGTCTTGATCAATGTAGCAGAGGCCGAGGATTCACAGGAGAGAGAGAGAGAGAGAGAGAGAGAGAGAGAGAGAGAGAGAGAGAGAGAGAGCGAGAGAGAGAGAGAGGCCACTAAACGCACGTACAGAACACCTCATAAAGCACTGAGTCAGAATAGGCTGTAAATCACAGTGTGAATACTGCTAAATAAACTCTCCTTTTACTTAACCAAGGTGAAGTTTTTGCAGCATTAACGGGAAGGCGAGCCCCCGCCCCCTCGCTTGTGAACCGCCAGCATTTCCTCCTCCATCCCCCTCTCCATCCTTCTCAGCAGCACCACCACGGTCTTAACATTAAAATGCTTCCTTTTGTCCCCACGGGCTTGCTAATAAAGTTAGCCTCCACTCTGAGTCTTGCTAACGTTTTAGGTCTCATTGAAGCCTGTGACATTAAAACCTCTCAAACATGATTTGGTAAAAGCCACTACTGATCCTGTTTTGGATAAAAGTCAAACTTAATTTCCTTCCTTAAAGCCAAGGGGAAAATCCAATCGCAAAAAAAAAAAAAGGAAGACACTGGGAAGAAGAGGAAAGAAAGCAGGGGAAGACACTGGGAAGAAGAGCAAAAACTGCTTTCTTGAGCTCTTATATAGCACTGGGAATTGAATTTGGGAACATGCAGTCTTTGTGGCCGAGTGTGCTTCCTAACCTGACATGAGAAAAATTAAACACAGCACTTTATTAACCATGACAGAGAATCTATGTGCCAACCTTTCCTTGAACATACTTCCAGACTGACACACACACATGCTAGTGCCAAACAGCACTAAAAAGCACAAGAAATCAGATGTGAAGAGATTTGACAAAACTGTTGTCTTGCAATCCAACTTGACATGGTCTGATTCGGTCTTTTCCATTCTTTAGTGACTGAAACAATATTAAATAACATCTCTCATCATATTATATACATTGAAGTACTGTACAACTATCGGCCTACATAAAATGTTGCTCCATTAATGACTTAAATTATGCATTTATTTAATTGGACAGGCAAAGGTTGAATGTCTTCTATTTGTTTAGTTATTTGATCTCTATTTATCATATTCATAAAAATTATTAATTATTTTTTAAATATGAATCACATTTTGTTTTGCATTCATCAAGTGCTTAAATATTTATCAGACTGATTTAGGCATTGATTTGTATTGTTTAGCATCATAAAATGTATTAAACAAAAATCAAACAGAGAAATTAGGATGATAGATAGATAGATAGACATGAAACATTGCTATAAGACATAACCTGGTGGGGAAAGGTAAATGCTAACTGAAAAAGGGAGCATGGACTCACTTGAAGAAATCCTCTTTGCAGTAGACATTCCCCGCGCGAGAGAAACACTTGTCTGCCAGGAGCGCGTGACAGTCGGCGCACTTGAGACATTTTGAGTGCCAATGTCGATCCAGCACCTTCAGAATAAACTTATCCAGGATGTGTTGACTGCAGCCTGCGCACTGAGGGATCTCTGGAGAAACGCACGGTCAGAAAGCGATTAGGGTGAAATGTGCTTACAGAAATAGAATACAGAACTTGATTTTAACATAGTAAATAAGCTAAGACTTACTGACAATTCTAATAGGTTTCATAATTTTAAGTCTATAACAAATATGGGTACATTATATCATGCTGGAGAGCCTTATATTGCACATTCAAATGAATAGAAATGTCGTGAATTTACGGTTCAAGCTTCATATATAGGCCTATTCATACACTCTGTAATAATCTAGGGTATTGACGCAGTAACGATCATACTACAGAAAGTTCTTAAGTAAAGTGACATGAAAAAATGTAGCATGTTGCTTAGCCTACTCCGCTCGAGTGCATTATTTAGAAACGTACAACCTTTTTGTTGCATTAAAAAATAATAATAATAAAACCCTGTAAGTGATGGGGAAAATACTGACGAAACCTGTATTTTCTAGAACATATACCTGTAAAACCTGTAAAAAGTCATTAACATTTAATATTTGTAAAAATTAAAGGACATATCAATAAAAACTCGACAAAGAATCATGACGACAGCACTGAAAAAAGACAACAAAAAATACAAATAAAAGTATACTACTAATAATATCATGCTAATGGAATTATTATAACAAGTAATACTTGTAAAGAAATGTGTTAAACAAATGCTATTTAATTTTGAGCAAATGTAAATGATCATTATTAGTGTGTATATGTGATTAAAGTACGTTAGCGATTATTGTGACAGCAAATTTGGAGTAGCTTCCACGAGACAACCTATGGGCCGGTAAAGCCTGGGCAGGTGAGGAAAGATGTCCATTTGTTGGTAAATAATCAATATCTCAAAAGAAAACAGGCGAGGACACGAGGACTTTGAGATTGAAATTATATAACTAGTCCATCGATTCTTTAAAAGAGACAGTCTGTCACTTCAATTACTGTTGCTCAAGAACAAGTGCTCGAACAAAACCCGAAATCTACAAACAAACATGGATTAGAGTAAAGATACATGCAATTTATATTATTCGGTAAAATGGAAGAAATCCGTTTAAGCGTTCAGACAATAACAGCAATATTCGGTATAATTTCTTCAAATCACAATATCATGACATTTAATATCGATATTCGACCTCTGATCTTCTATTCTTTCTGTCGTCAAGTTATCACACGAACCGTTTTAATGGATTCAACATAGGCAAGATATTCTAATATGACACACGAGGATATTATTTTCGTCAAAGAAAGAATTTTGATTTCAGCAGGTGCTTAAATGCGTAATCACATGAATAGTGTTTATGCGTCATGTCAACGTACGGCAAATGTCTCAAAGTTCATCAAAATAGACCTCTACAGCAACCATAGCCATATTGATAATAATAATTTTAAAAAAAATGAATAAACTAGTAACACAATGACAGAACAATGTTACCCACACAAATACTATCAACAGTATAATAATGCGGTAAACAATAACTAAATAGCATGCATTTTCAAATAAAATACATAAACACGTAAAATAAGTGTAAATAACATATCAAACATTAGTCTACTTTTTAAATAGAACGCAAACAAACATGTTTCTGTGAAGGCCCCTTTCCCATAAATTAACAGGCATTATGTATTTCATTTTTTTAAATTTTACCTAATACATATTTTACCACAAAAGTGAATGTGTTGCCTTGTTAAATATATAGGCTTATAATATAATATATTTGATATGATGTGTGTGTGTGTGTGTGTGTGTGTGTATCTGTAAATTATAAAGGTAATTTATACTTTTTAAGGCCATTAAAACACAAGTTAGATTGGCAGTATTTTCTAGTTAGCATTATAATTAGTATTTTAAAATATAAAATATATATTACCGTTTCTGGTAAGTTAATTTAATGTACGTAAGGTACGTACGGTAAGGTAATTAGCATTTTGTACCGTAGCATTTTACGCTCTTCTTCCGTTAAAATGCCTGTGTTCATAATGCCGTGTGACTGTTTCTTACAGGCTCGTGTGGTGCTGAAAGAACAGCGCCCAGCACAGCTTCACTCACTCAACCGCCTTCAGCTTTTAACGCTCATTTACTCTAAAGGATGTATTTGATTAGCCAGTCAATTAAGAGATGGCTACCATGGCAGGCCTTCCTGGTGTATCTGAAATATACCAGTTAACTCTCGTTTCGTCCGATACTGGTGTTCAATCTTTGTCTTAGCCTATCATTCAACGCATTCTCATTTAGATCTCGTTGTCGTGCAGGCTTCTATTTTCGAATGTTTTCTTTTTTCATAATTACCCATATGTTGTTTTAAAAGCACCTTATTCGTTTGAATAATAATATTTAGAGCCATGCTGCAAGAACAGATTATTCTTTAAAAACAATCCTCACTTAATCCATCATTTATACGCCAAGGGGGGTTGAGCAGCAATATCTTTTAATCTACTATCATTGAATGAAATTAAGCATTCGCCACTGACAGACCTATATATATTACCTGCTTAACCTTTTGGCCATTCTTCTTCAAAAAATGAAAATAAATAAAGTGGTTCATTTTCTTTCAAATTATTTTCCAGCGTTTTATTCAGTTAAATGCCCTTTGTTATTTTATTACGCACGGATCTAGTGACTACAAATATGTTTTCTCTTCTTTACAACAGATAATTGCAAGAGGTAAAAACAGGTCCGATCTGAACAAGATGAAGTCCATCTGTACATTTCTGAAGCTCGCCTGTGAATAATTAGGTCAGGAATTTATCCAATTCAAACTCCATCTTGATTGTGAGATCAGATATGGGCCTAACACAGATTAACTTGCGACTGATAAGGACCAGATGCGAATATTATAGGCAATGCCATTTATTTTAATATTAAATGTTCATGTACTGTATCTAGGTGGTCTTATAATCTCTATTTCACTGAGACAAATAATATGCACTCTGCTCCATTTAACCACTGCGTTATATTAAAATCGGATTAATTGTTTTTTTGTTCTTTTAGTTTCTAGGACCTTTTAGACATGCTGTTCCCTAACCACCACAACACACACAACTTAATAAAAGAAGTGCAATGTAACACAGCCAGCTGTGTCATCTAACATTAGTCTGACTAACAAACAGTCAGGCTGGGTTTTTTATTTTTTTTTTATTTTGTGATATTATAAAGCACTGCATTTTTACGATCACACTGCAATGTGTTCCAGAGCTCAGTTACGACCAGATTCACGAAGAAAGAAAAGAACATTAATCGGTTCTTACAAAATCATATTTTGGATCTAATGCACGAGATTAAACCAGAATTTGACGATATCTACAGTTAAAGCTATTTACATAAAGAATAAAGCTCTATGCGTCTGATCAAATTTGACCACCCAGATAATAACTCACATTTAATTCCCCAGTGGAGTTTAATTAAAAGCTATATGTTATTCAACAGTGGTGGCCTGCAGACGCCCGGAGGAGGCCTGCCAATTTTCTGATGAACTAATCAATAAGCAGAAGAAAAAGCCCTTACGTTGCAGTGGCACTCCGAGGATGTCCGGCAGACCCTTCACCGCGCTCTCGCCGGGCAACACAGCCGCACTTTGCATCATTTTCATCCAGTCCGATAAAACGCGCACATGCACCCGCTCGCGGAGGTCTGAGAATCTCAGATGTGCGTAAAATAATTTCTCTCCCCGGATAGTGTCCTTTTACAGTCCTCGCGCCTGTGGTTATCCTCGTGAAATAGTCGGGCGCCCGTGCGTTCTTACGCTGTGTCACACAACCCGCTTGATTCATTCACACTGCAGGGGCGGCCCGACCGTCACTCCCCCGGGGAGCCAATGGGAGGCGTGGACTGGAGCGAGAGGGGCGGGAACTTGTGCGCCTTGCGCTCTCAGGTAAGTAGAAAAAGCGATAAGGAAGTGATGACGATAAATACAGTGGCACTACTGAAACCTCAGGATCGGAAGTGACCTGGCAGGGGTCAGTCAAGCAATAACGTAAATATTAGGCCTACGTGAATATTTAACACGTAGTTTTAATTCAGCGTTGCTTTAGTGGCGGCCTACATTGGGATGTACTGGGATATGAAGCATATGCAGGCATAGCCTAGCTAGACTGTAAAAATATTAAAAATTTAAAAAAAGTAGTAAAATATTAGTAAACCTTGTTAATTGATTGCCTTCTACGTTACCTTAACATATAGGCCTACTGTAAAATTACAAATAATAATAAAATGTTAATTATTTTAAAAGACAAAGAAAACGAAAAAGGAAAAGAATACGAGTTACAGTTATAAATGATCCTCCACGTTCTGAGAACATTTCAACAAGGCAATATGTAGGCTAGGCTACTGTAAGATAACACAAAAACAAATTAGCCTATAGCGAATTCCATCCAATTTTTTTTTAAGTAGCCTAGTGTCTTTTAATCTAGTTTTAAATCTAATAACCCCGTTTTCCTTACATGTTACACAAAATAGCTCTCTTAATTTTGCCCTGTTGACCTGAACAGTTCACAGAACAAACACGCCCAACAGTGCCTGGAATACGTTTGCTAAAAACACAAACTCAAGTAAGCCTTTACGTTGTTTACCAGCAGTCTCGACACGGTCTATCCTGACAGGACTCATTTCATTCGAGCTTTTCTCCCTCCGGAGAGAGCGGAGTTCAAGCGAGATGAACTCAATCTTCACTTCCAATTCTCTTCATGGACAGTATAACGCGGCGCGTGAGCTCGCGAGCTCTGACAGCCACCCGCTTCAGAACGGAGCAGTCAGTCTCATCATCGTCAGTCTCGCTGCTTTTGTATCACGTATGTCTTTTAGTCTTTCTTTTCTTATACCTCACTCCTCTCGCGCTCAATCAAATATGTTTTATAGTACGATATATGCTCTAGAAGCGCTGAGATGCGCGTAGAATCAAGAAGATATAGTGAACGGCTGGTGCGCGACAGACAAACAAATTGTAGTTGGCTGTAAACAGAAATTTGACTGGCATTTATAAACAGTATCTATACATTATTTTACATTTTTAAAACGTTTAAAAGAAAGGTTAAGCCAAGTCTTTCAAATGGCTTTTAACTAGTTTCATCATTTCATAATTCGTTTCAATTCTATCCAAATGCATTATGTAATTCTATCTACCTTCTAACAAACAATTCTACCGAACACACAACACTTAACTGATTTTATATCTCTCAGTCTGCTGGACAGTCTTGTTGAAACCAGTTTAATGCCCTATTTCAGCATATTGTACTTTGTATACTGCTCCTCTGTGGGTTAAGTTTAAGAAAGAGAGCCTATATGTAAGCTTCAGGTTGCGTACAATGACTGTATGAGGATCCTGCTGAAAAAAACAAGATGGAGCAGTGCAAGTGATTTATTCTGTACAATCATTCCCTGCATTAATGAGAAATTTGATGTATACATTTATTTGTCGGCTGGACGATTCACATAATAATATTATAATGTTGTTGTCCAATCCTAGGCTTACTGATGAGCGATATTAGTCCTCTATGAGGAAGTATTGTATAACTGTCTTTTTATTAATGTGTATTGTTTTGGTTTGTGTGTTTCTTGCTAATGGACCTTGTGTCTGGAAATAAAAGTTGAATAAAAAAAAGTAACATTCTATACAGATAAAATCATCTCGTTTATATACACAGCGTATTTCAATCCTGCTTGCCTGTGTAAAAATCGAGTATACAATTATCAATCATGGACAGCTATGTTACAGGGATCTGTAAATAAGACGTGGATGTCATCAAAGTCCGATTATCTCATGTTTTAAACAACGCAACCCCGTCCACAGTCTTGCTTATGGCTCCAGTGTAATTTAGTTCAATGAAAGTGATCATCAAGCTGATTAAACAGTGGCAAACACAGCAGCCCTCGAGCTTCACCAGATTCCCTCTCGATGGGCTCAATGCTGGACATGGGAATTATCCCGGGCCACGCTTTTGATTTTCATTTTGATTATGGCGAGGAGGAGTTATTATGCAGATTATTCAATTACGCTGATGGTGAAAATGTGAATTTAGTCTTACTCAAACAGAACATGGGAGCAAATGCTCTTAATGCGCAATGTGTTGCCACACGATTAAACGCATTAATCCACGTATAGGCGAGTGGACGCGTTTGCACGAGCGCGCAGTTCTTTTGCATCTCAAAGTCAGTTTAAGTCACTATAAAATTCACTAAAGGGCACCTGTCCGAACAACGAGAGACCTCTGCACTATAACTCAGCGAAAGGGTGTGACTCCCGCTGACCCGAGAACCTTTAATTACTGCCAGTATTTCACAGTATCCGCATTCTGACACCTGCTCCATCATATCAGTAAAACGCAGGTCTCTGAACGCGATCATTAATAGATCCGATTTCAACCTCTCAACCTTCACCTGTGAGGCCATTGAGCGTATACTTGGACAAATAAATGTGAATATTACACTGAAATACAGAAGGAAATAAAATCAGGACCATAAAGTAACACTTTATCATTGTAATCAAATAAAGCATCCCTGATGAGAGACTGTACGAAACGCAATCAGTTCAAACAATTATAATTAGCTAATGGGGTGAAATAACCATCATACATGCCCCCCCCCATCCTCAGGTGATAGTAAAAATCAACTGAATATATGTAGAAAAACGCATTTACATAGAATAAAAATTGTATTTGATTATGTCTGGTTTATAATGTGATTTAGGCAATGTTAAATATAGTATCATCTGAATCAGCAGGTTAATTTGATATGCATCATCCACACAAACTTTTGTAAATATACATCCTTAAAAAAGAAGCAAGAGAAGAAAGAAAGAAAGAAATATGTCTGACCAGACGGGAAGAGTTTCCAGTGTACTTGTACTTAAGCCACAAATATTGCACAAAATGGGATCGTGTCTAAATGTTTCTAATTCTGTTTATTATTTTGACTTAAAATCTTTTTAAGATTTAAAGATAGAATTAAATGACATTGAATAGTGATGACGGATGACACAATTGTGCACATTTAAAACGTCCATGCTTTCTATTAGTACTAGCTACAACTCACAACAGCGCTCTTTCTACTTGTCTGTAATTTACACCCTTTAGGCAGAAGCTGCCCATCTCTAAAACTTTAATTTTCTGCAAACAAATACGAGAATAGTATTCTTCTGCTGACACAAAGAAATCATTCTCAGTCTCCCATACTGAATAATAGCTTACATGCCAAATGCAGTGTTTGTTGTCATTTCTTCAGTTTGTTAATATAAAAGCATTTAAAGACAGTTTCATGCACAAAAACATCTTAAATACGATTCGAATACGACACGAAAATAAAGAAAGTTTGCATCTACACATCTACGCTCTCTCTACGAGCTGGACAGCGCTCGAGCAGGAAGTCGAAAATCTGGAATTTTTGTTCCACAAATACAAAGAAAGACAAAAACGTTACCTGTCTACATCAGTCTGGTGGCTTCTATTCCTCGAAAAGAGTAAATAAAGGCTGGAACGTCAATGTCAGAAGCCGTCCCCCCCCCCTGCAAAAGAAAGACAGAAAGAGACGAAGACCTCAAGAGAGGACAACAGAGAAAATTAAATTGCACTTGGGGGCAAATTCTATTAGGGAATAGTTATTGTCTCTTGACAGGTCCTGTCCATTTACGTAATTAGTTGAAGTACGAGGTTCGGCATTGTTTAATCAGAATCAGAATTCAGGTTTATTGGCTTAAGTTACACTTAGCAGACATTGGTGGGAAGCTTCAAAAATCACACAGTTAACATGCTATATCAGTCAGTTATACAGAAAATTGTATACTGACAATATACTCAATATATACATCTAGTAGTCAATGTGCAATGTACAATACAACAGATGCATACAATACAATAAAATGCATGTTTAATAGTGTACTGGATGATTGTGTAATTGTATAAATGGAATCAAATAGTACATTTTAAGCATGCAAAACTTAAAAAATTAACAATGACCCTCCAAAACCATGCAACTCAGTGATGGCTGGCCATTGTAGATCAGGTCAGGGAAATACATTATAATTGGTTAAGGGGTAGATCTTGTTAGATATTCAATTAAAAGGCGACGTGTTCCACCTTAAGCTTACCATTAAACAATGAAGGATCCCCTGTAATGTTTTTACTTGCAATCGATACCTTTATTTAAGTGGGCTCCCATGAAACGTAATGATTCTGATCTTATGCATGATTTTTATTGTTATTCAACTGAAGAAAATACTTCACATTTAATAGTATAATTAGATATGCACTGAATAATACTAATGTACACCATGCACTTCTATGTAGGTCTAATTGTTTGTTTTTCTGATAACATGAATACACATTGTAATTGGTATTGTTATTACTTACATAGAGCCTAATATTTGTTGCATGGGCACTGTAATGTTAAATGAATAGTTCACCCTAAAATTAACATTTGCTGAATATGTCACCCTCAGGCCATCCAAGATGTAGATGAGTTTTTTTCTTCATCGGAACAGATTTGGAGAAATTTAGCATTCCATCACTTGCTCACCAATGGATCCTCTGCAGTGAATGGGTGCCGTCAGAACGAGAGTAAAAACAGCTGATAAAAAGTGAAAAGCTAAGTGAAAGACGTTTTTAAATTCAAACTGTTGCCTCCCTTCTAAAATATGAGTCCTCAATCCATAATATTGCTTCCTCCAGAAAAAGTTGTCCTGTCTGATTCAGGAGAGAAATATGCACAGATCAAGCACTGTTTACAGGCAGAAACATTCTAAAACTGTTTTAAATAAATATGCCGGTGGATAAGAGAGGACAACAGGTGATGGACTTTTTTTCACTGGAGGAAGCGTTATTAAAGATTATGGACTGTTATTTTGCCCAGAAGTGATGGTTTAAAGTTAAAATGCCTTAATGATGAACTTGTTTCTCAGAAAATGGACTGGATTACTTGTGGATTATCGTGATGTTTTAATCGGCTGTTTAGTCTCTCATTCTGACGGCACCCATTCACTGCAGAGGATCCATCAGTGAGCAAGTGATGCAATGCTACATTTCTCCAAATCTGTTCCGATGAAGAAATAAACTCATCTACATTTTAAATAGTCCAAGGGTGAGTATATTTTCAGCAGATTTCCATTTATAGTGGGAACTATTCCTTTAACTATTACCAATACAAAGTCACATATCCAGACAAATTAATTAATCTGCTTCTTAATTACAAAATCTTAAATTGAGGTGACTTAAGACAGATTGGGAAAAAGAGAAGGTCATTTAGCTGGTACTATATAAAATTGCTTAAACGACACTGATGAATATCTTTGAAGCATCTTCATGGAGACATTTCCGGTGTTTGCTGACAAGACCGTTCATTCTGCTTCATTAACGCATGTTGATGGACATGCTCTGGAAGCTATCCAAACTCATCTTATTGACCTGTCCTATGAGAAGAATGTAAGCTTTCAGGATAGAGGTTAGACTTGTGCTGATCTCAGACAGCCTTCACCACACTATTCTGCAGTCTGTATATGAAGGCCAGTAACACTGATCTCAAGTCAGCTGATCCACAGCCCTATAGCCTACACAGTTTACAACTGCCAAGAAGCTGTGCATACAGTATATCAACTTGCTTTCATATGGCATTGGGTCAAAGGATGATAATGTAATATACCTGAATA
Source organism: Sinocyclocheilus anophthalmus (assembly GCA_018155175.1). Classification (NCBI taxonomy): domain Eukaryota; kingdom Metazoa; phylum Chordata; class Actinopteri; order Cypriniformes; family Cyprinidae; genus Sinocyclocheilus; species Sinocyclocheilus anophthalmus. The sequence goes on from JADLZN010004606.1 coordinate 118,047, forward strand.
AGGTAATATATCTTTAATGTTCCAGCATCACAGTGCTCCTGTGCACAAAGCAAGGTTTATCAAGAAAAAAAAAATCACAAAAATCCAGACCTGAAATCCTCAGGGATGAAATGGAACAATGAATGTGATCTAACATCACTGCCTGACCTTAGTGTCTGAATGGGACCAAATACCTGCATTCATGTTCCAAAGCCTTCACAGGAGAACAGAAGCATTAACAGTAGTAAAGAAAAGACAGACTTACTATCAATGCAGTTTTTGATGAATAATGACCAAATACCTTTGGTTATGTAGTATGTAGTGAACTCTGTGAAATTTCCTTGTGCTTGTTACTTTCAAAATATACACTACCAAAAGAAAAGGAGAAACTAAGAACCTTTTAAAATAATAATTTAACCTGTATAAAATCCTAGACAATATAATTTAATCTCTTTATGTTTTTTTTTTTATTTAACCTTTCAACCAGATTTGGGGGGCTTATATAAAAAATCTCATTACATGGATTCACGACTACGAGGACAAGAGTTCAGATTCATGCACATGTCCTTTGTAATTCGTAGTTATTATATATACAGTGGGGAAAAAAGTATTTAGTCAGCCACCAATTGTGCAAGTTCTCCCACTTAAAAAGTAAGAGAGGCCTGTAATTTTCATCATAGGTATACCTAAACTATGAGAGACAAAATGAGGAAAAAAAAAAATCCAGAAAAATCACATTGTAAGATTTTTAAAGAACTATTTTGCAACATTATGGTGGAAAAAGGAAAAGTATTTGGTCATAGTGACAAATTCATCCTCTAATACTTGTTTCTATACCCTTTGTTGGCAATGACAGATGTCAAACGTTTTCTGTAAGTCTTCACAAGGTTTTCACACACTGTTGCTGGTATTTTGGCCCATTCCTCCATGCAGATCTCCTCTAGAGCAGTAATGTTTTGGTGCTGTCGCTGGGCAACACGGATTTTCCCTCCAAAGATTTTCTATGGGGTTTAGATCTGGAGACTGGCTAGGCCACTCTAGGACCTTGAAATGCTTCTTACGAAGTCACTCCTTCGTTGCCAGGGCGGTGTGTTTGGGATCATTGTCATGCTGAAAGACCCAGCCACGTTTCATCTTCAATGCCCATGCTGATGGAAGGAGGTTTTCACTCAAAAACTCACGATACACGGCCCCATTCATTCTTTCATTTACACAGATCAGTCATCCTGGTCCCTTTGCAGAAAAACAACCCCAAAGCATGATGTTTCCACCCCATGCTTCACAGTAGGTATGGTGTTCTTTGAATGCAACTCAGAATTCTTTCTCCTCCAAACACGACAAGATGAGTTTTTACCAAAAAGTTCTATTTTGGTTCATTGATATGACCATATGACATTCTCCCAATCCTCTTTTGGATCATCCAAATGCTCTCTAGCAACCTTCAGATGGGCCTGGACATGTACTGGCTTAAGCAGGGGGACACGTCTGTCACTGCAGGATTTGAGTACCTGGCGGCGCAGTGTTTTACTGATGGTAGCCTTTGTTACTTTTTGGTCCCAGCTCTCTGCAGGTCATTCAGTAGGTCCCCCCGTGTGGTTCTGGAATCATTTTGACCCCACGGGGTGAGATCTTGCGTGGAGCCCCAGATCGAGGGAGATATCAGTGGTCTTGTATGTCTTCCATTTCTAATAATTCCTCCCACAGTTGATTTCTTCACACCAAACTGCTAACCTATTGCAGATTCAGTCTTCACAGCCTGCTGCAGGTCTACAATTTTGTTTCTGGTGTCCTTTGAGAGCTCTTTGGTCTTGGCCATGGTGGAGTGTGGAGTTTGGAGTGTGACTGTTTGAGTTTGTGGACAGGTGTCTTTTATACTGATACAGATGCCATTAATACAGGTAACGATTGGAGGACAGAGGAGCCTCTTAAAGAAAAAGTTACAGGTCTGTGAGAGCCAGAAAACTTGCTTGTTTGTAGGTGACCAAATAACTTATTTTACCGAGGAATTTACCAAATAATTCTTTAAAAATCCTACAATGTGAATTTCTGGATTTTTTTTCCTCATTTTGTCTCTCCTAGTTGAGGTATACCTATGATGAAAATTACAGGCTCTCATCTTCTTTTCAGTGGGAGAACTTGCACAATTGGTGGCGGACTAAATACTTTTTTGCCCCACTGGATATATACAGTGCAAGCATGAAATGAGTACACCCCTTTGAAAACTTAACAAATTCAGAAAGTACTCTTTGCTTAGAAGAAATGTTATGGAATTTTTTAGAGCTAATCTTCCAGCAAGTCTGCTTGATCATTTACCAAAGAAGAAGAATGTTAAAATATTCAAGAAAATAAAAGCGGTTTGAGTATAATAGTGAGAAGAATGTTGTGTTGGCAATATAAATGAGTAAAACCCCTCTTGAAAGTTACTAATAAAAAAATAAAAAATTCTGGGTAAGGGTGAGGCAAATGTTTGATCAACAGGTAAGTATGTGAACCAAAAGGGTAAGTAAGTGATTGATAATTCAAGTGTTATATAGCCCTGAGAATCATACCAGACTAATGCTGACAACAATGAACCACTTGAGAGAGAACTGTCAGGAGATTTACTTCTTAGCATAAAAGAGGAATACCAAATTATTGTTTTAAGTGTGAAAATATAGCAGAGAGAAATCAAATAAAAAATGGACTTGTGAAAAGGTCCCTGAAATAATCAGGTCTTCACTTTAAGTTTTCATTTAGTGATGAGTGAATTTTTGCTAGAAAAAGAGCAGGAGAAATAACATGCAAGTGTCTCAGAGCCGGCAAAAGCTGTGAAAAGAGTGACACTTTATCTCACAGAGTAAGAAGCAGCATGCAGAAGTGACATGCATGGTTATCCACACCAGAACTACCAACTGTAGCAAAAGCACAATAAACTCATTTAGCTTTTTCTAAGGGCCCATATTTAAAAAAAAGAGACTTCTGGGAATCCATACTCTGGTCTCATGAGACCAATTCAATCATTTCGGATCTAACAGCATCCAAAATGTTCTAGTGTTGCTAGAAGAGGAGTACAGGGAGAAGTGCCTGGTTCCCACAGTGGCATTCAGTGGTAGTAAAGCTCTTCTATAGGGATGAATGAGTGCTGAAGGTGTGAGGGAGTTGTGCTTTACCAGCGCTGTCATGAATTCACACACCACTGTGTGATGTAATACAAAAACCTGAAACTTAAGATGCTACCCTATTCTCATTGCCTGCATTGTTGGGCTTTTTTTTAACATGACAATGATGACAACTTCTCCTGAGTTGAAAATCCTTCAGTGGACATGCATTTCACTCAATCTTAACACTCTTGAGCTGCTGTGAGAGCTTCTGTAGAGACAAGCTGAGCAAAACTTCCCATTAAAGATCAGAGCATTCAAGGAGGTCGTCCTCCACGATTTAAACAGGACAGATGTGAAAATTTGCCATGAACTTGTACATTCAGTGTCAAGAAGTGTCAGAGCAGTGTACTTAGAGTTATGGAGGACACATTAAGTTCTAGAATATTATACTTGGTTGAATTAAATCTAGGTTGTACTTAATTTTGCAATCCTTCATTTAAACAAAATTGGCAAATTTACTTATCTTGCAGAAAATATTGGCATATATTTTGTTTTTATTAAGTATATGTTTAATGTTTCAATTTTGGCATCTTTCCATGAATTATATTAGTGATCTTTAAGAAAATACATCTTTTATATTTAAACAGAGGGGGTGTACTCATTTATGCTGTACACTGTATATAATATATACAAATTATTAATAAATGATTACATCTTATAATATGTATCGTACACAAAGAAGATCACAATGTGAATATAATATATAAACAAATATAAAAAATATCTCTTTATACTATTTTAGCATTAGTTTTTACACAAATAAATAAAGTATTTGATATGAAAATTGAAAATAATATTATTTCTAAATAATATTAATGATTTTCATTTAATATTAGATATTTTAATATAGTTATAATAAAAACTTCCCTCAAGTGCAAATAGTAACTTCCATCCATTCTGACTGACAACATTAAAGTTGGGAATGAGGGCTGCATCTCAAAATATGTATTATGGACAAGGGGAGGAATGACGGTAGTAAAATGAGATTAATCTGACCTGTTTGGCTCCTGCTTTAGGGCTAGATGTAACATTCAGGGGTCAGAGTATAAATGAGCTACAATAACAGAACCATATATTAACCTTTTTCCTCTCTTCACAGAATTAATTCATTCTCAGTGTGCATATACACACACTTACACACCATGTGTACACCCATGGCAGAAGCTTTACTATATTATTAAAATCAGAGTGGTATGACAGCAGAGGTATCAAACCTGTCCAGCATTTTAATACGTGATATAAACACGCAAAGTACATGTTGGAGGGCCTCAGCAATAAAACCCAGCATTGTCTAATTTATGGAACCCAACAACACCAGCAACACAAGGTGATGTTTTACCCTTGCTTTTGGTTGGGGGCTGGGGATGTAGCTTTTGTTCCATTGTTCTCATGGCACACAAACAGGTCCCTCAGTCAGGTCTGGCAGCGAAGAGGAAGCATATTATGTGTCCTCACAGTTATACAGTCTGAGGTGTACATAAAAACACTAGAAAGATTAGACAGAAAATCCATGGCTTTAGAGTGTAATACTCACCAGTATGCTGGCAAAGTTGCTGGGATGTACAAAGCACTGCCAGTTCTGCCAATTAAAAACAGTTAGCTATAATATACAGGGCACTCTACAAAAACAAACATAAATAAATAAATGTAAAAAATAAAAAGTTTAAAAATAGAATTTAAGATCCAATTAAGTATGAAGTATATTAATTTTATTTAAATTTAAAAAAAAAGTATTGATGGCTAAAACATTTATCAGTCATCCTAACTGGATGTTTGCCTGTGCAAAACTTACTGCTACAATGCCAGGGTATTGCTTTGTGGTTGCGAAGGTGTTTTAAGTGTTTTTTATAGTGTTGCTGTGCAGTTCCTAAGGTGTTTTGCGTGGTTGCTTACTGATCCAAAAGTTAAAAGAGTCCAAGTCTCCATGGTACTCTGATCTCTGGATATGGCTCGGGTAATTCCTTCAATGTTGTTCCTGATGTTTGAATCTCCGGTGCGAAAATTATAACTCTAATCACCTAGAAAAGTAACAGTACAGCTCACTTAAATAAGTCTTAAAGGGACAGTTTACACCCCAAAATTTAATGTCTACATTTGACCTTACAATGAAAATCAAATGGAATCCAATGTTGTTCTTCAAAACATCTTGTGTTCCACAGATCTAAGCAAGTCATAAAGGTTTGGAATGATATGAGAGTAAGTAAATTATGATTTTGGGGGTGAACTGTCCCTTTAAATGCAACAAATAAGTTCAGAAAATTCTTTTTTTGATCATATGATCTATACTCATCCTCTTTGTCCTCTGCTAGAAGCCTTGAACTTCAGAACCTTTCTTTTCAATACAGTTTTCAAACACTGTCGACACAAAGGTTTACAGTACATCTAGTAAAGGAAAAAAATGGGACAAGCAGATAGAGATGTGGGACAAAAGGGTGAAGCTCAGATTTCCACGAAAACCCTAAAGCTCAAGCTCAAGTGATGGTGTCCTTCAGATGAGCCTGTAATCTGGAACACTTCAAACCCTTGTCTTCCAGCGCTCCTCTTCAGAGCCTCTCTCCCTGGGGTCAGAACCCCCTCCCGAGCACAGGCAACTTCCAAGTGTGTGAGGGAAGAGGCCTTGAAAGCCGATTGCGCTTTAATAAAGTTTATTATCGGTGGGGGCTAATCCCCGTGGTAATCTCCCGCAGACCCAAAGGAAAGCAGGATTACTCACTTGCTATAATCCCAATGAAATTGTTAGGATTTAGCTAGCAAAACAGACCAGATGGCAACAGGCTTGTTCTTCTCTCACCCCTTCCCAGACCACTCCTGACCCCAGACACCCTTAAACACAGCACATGAGCTCCGCATATGGCATTGAGGGCACTGATAGGGTGAATGATGCTCAGGCTTCGGAAATGTTACAATGAAGTAAGATGTTACAGTGATGGCATATCATGAACAATCACATAGTCAAGTTTACAGTGTTTTACACAGGTTTGATTGAGAAATTAGTAAAATCTTCAGGGGATGGTCTAAAACTAAAGGCTGGAATACACTACATGACTGAACAATTTTTAAAACACTAGGCATCATACACTTGCTGACTTTGTAAATGGCAACAGAGGAAAAACGGAAAATTATGGCATGATGAAACCAAAGAAAACAAAGTGTTCTAAAATTGAACCAAAATATCAAACATGTTTGAAATTCTCCAAATTGATAGAATCATAATATGAACCTATCATATGCAATTTTCTGTCAACTCCGACCGGCCAAAATTTGCAGACCGCCTCTGACTTTAGACAACTAGTGTTGATTCCAGACTGTAAATCAGGCCAAAAATGTGAACAAAAGTTGTGTAGTGTATTGACAGTCACAGTCAGATTAGTTTTTGGGTCGCACACCAACTATCGGTTTTAAAGATACTGGACATATAAAAAGCACACGTCATGTATCTCATTCCATGCCAGAAAACAAATTGGAGTTTTAAAAACAATACAAGAAAGAGGTTTTTAAAAACTAATAATTTTAATCAGATTTTACCCAGCAAAGCACTCCATTTCAGTATGAATGTTCATTTTTGCTTACCAAATGGGCAAACTATAATGTCTGTAATTCTTATTGTTTCAGGTACTTGTATAGAGTTGCTCCGCAGTACAAATTTACATCTTAAAATATTTTTGTGAAAAAAATCTAATATTTGCTCAAAAAGGCACAGGGAATGGACAGGCAGTGAGATCACAGTGAAATTTAAAATGGATTAAACACATAAAGATGTAGCTCTATCAATGAGGGGTATATTTTCATTATAACAACCACAGTAAGAGTTAACTGGGGTCCAAATTCCAAAAAAAAAAAAATGCATTTCAAGTATTTTAATTCTTTTACTTAAAAGTGGTCGTGTTAAAGATGCTTTGTTTTTGTGTTAAAGTATTTCTCAAATCTAAATTTTATGATTGAAAAAATTATAGAAAATGATTGGTGCTTTTAGAAATGATGTGCACTAAAAAGTTTAAGAATTCTTCGATGAGTGGTCATATAAAAATTCGTTTTTGTAAAATAAACAAATAAAAGACATCAATTATGATGATAATTTTTCCATCGCCAGATGCTTCAAAGAAATAAACTTACAGGAGTAGTTAAAAAAAAAATCAGACCACAAGCAGCCCTTCAAGGACAAGTGTAGGGTCTGTAAAACAACACTTTGGCATTAATCACCATGAAATTAAAAACAGTACTTCATAAACTCTCGATTTCTGTGCATTCATACTGTGGCGCTGAAGCTTACGGTTTCTCTAGTAGCCACAGATTGTGAGATTTAGTCATTCCTCCTAAAAAGTATTAGTTTGGACTGGAGCGATGCTCTAGGGCAGAGACAATTTAGCACGTCGCAGCTTTAACCTCAGTTTGAAATACAGGTACATGGCGAGCAGACACATGGTGGAGAGGAGGTACAGCAGGACACACAGGCTCACATCCAGCCTGGAGAATCCCACGCTGAGCAGGGACATCCAGCGTTTGCTGTGGGGTCTGGGGTACGGCTCCATCCCTCTACCTCTATAACCAAGGTTCTCCTCCTGGCTTCCCAGGTCTCGCTTCACCCTCCAGCCTCCCTCAAACTGGAGGTCTTCCACATCCTCCTCCTTCTTCAGACTCCTCTGTCTCACTACGCCAGACATGGCCGCAGCTCGGAGGGCTTTGGCTTTATAGTGTTGGTTGACAAATAAGTCCAGGTCTACTATGTTTTCTTGGGGCTCCTGTAGTTTCATTCCCACAGTTTTTGGTTTGCGTTGGGACTGCGGCCGCTGTGGCTTCTCCCAAGGTGCCTGGTAATTGGCCTTGTCCGCTCCAGCCACCCCCATTCTCTCTAACCCCGCAGGGTATGGCTCACCAGTCTGCTCCTCCATTGCTGGTTCTTCCCCTTCCTCCTCCTGCTGCTCTTCTTCTTGAGGCTCTTCATCAGGGCGGTTGTCCAGAACCTCTCGAGGTCTCCTTTCCACCCCACGTCTGGCTTCTTTCTCCATCCGAGCTGCCGTGAGTCGGTTCCTCTGATGGATGAGAGCTTGGGTCTCATCCTGCAGGTAGTCCATTAGAATGTGAGCTGAGGAAAAGTAGTTTCGGAGGAAGGTCAGCACCTCCTCTTGGTTCCAGTGGTGCTCACCAGTCTTTTTTAATCCATGACAGCTAGGACACAACTCCGGAGATGGCCACTGAATCTTAGGGAAATGGGGGTCCTCGCTAAGGTCTCCTGTGTGGGATAACAAAAACAGCTTTTAGGAGTTTCATAATTTCATAAACAGTCAAAAGAGGAGTTCAACCATAAATCAAAGGATGAGTTTTGACAATGAACAAGTAAATCACAACTTTCCCTTCTCACAACTGAAATCATGTTATCATGTACATAAAATCAAGAACATGTTCAAGTCATATTTAAACTCAAAATCAATCAATCAATAAATGTAGAAATTCTATTTTGCATTAAGGAAATTAAGCTTATTTTTTTTTAAATATCCCATCCTCATTACAGTAAAAACAAAAAATGATTATATATTAACACTATATTAATATATATATATATATATTAAACTTTAAACTATTTACGTATACATCATGTACTATTGTACAACTTTAATTTATTCTGGTTTCAGTAAAGATTTTTTGTTTCTATACGGAAAATTAAAGTAATAAGAATCAAACAGAACATTATTGAGACCACTGAAATAAATTTTATGGGGAAAATGTGATTGTTTGTAAAATATTTAACACGGTCAAAAGCCCTAAACGGCTTAAGTTATACATAATATAAATAACAATACCATCATATTTCATATTAAATGTATTATAAAGGTTGAAAAATTATATATATATATATATATTCTATATATTCATATATTAATATTACATGGGAAAAAAAGTATTTTGTCAGCCACCAATTGTGCAAGTTCTCCCCCTTAAAAATATGAGAGAGGCCTGTAATTTTCATCATAGGTATACCTCAACTATGAGATACAAAATGAGAAAAAAAAATCCAGAATATCACATTGTAGGATTTTTAAAGGATTTATTTGCAAATTATGGTGGAAAATAAGTATTTTGTCAATAACAAAATTTCATCTCAATACTTTGTTATATACCCTTTGTTGGCAATGACAGAGGTCAAACGTTTTTCTGTAAGTCTTCACAAGGTTTTTCACACACTGTTGCTGGTATTTTGGCCCATTCCTCCATGCAGGTCTCCTCTAGAGCAGTAATGTTTTGGGGTTGTCGCTGGGCAACATGGAGTTTCAGTTCCCTCCATAGATTTTCTATTGGGTTGAGATCTGGAGACTGGCTAGGTCACTTCAGGACCTTGAAATGCTTCTTACGAATCCACTCCTTCGTTGCCCGGGCGGTGTGTTTGGATCATTGTCATGCTGAAAGACCCACCCACGTTTCATCTTCAATGCCCTTGCAGATGGAAGGAGGTTTTCACTCAAAATACATGGGATACATGGCCCCATTCGTTCTTTCGTTTACACAGATCAGTCGTCATGGTCCCCTTGCAGAAAAACAGCCCCAAAGCATGAAGTTTCCACCCCCATGCTTCACAGTAGGTATGGTGTTTTTTGGATGCAATTCAGCATTCTTTCTCCTCCAAACACGATAAGTTGAGTTTTTACCATAAAGTTCTATTTTGGTTTCATCTGACATATGACATTCTCCCAATCCTCTTTTGGATCATCCAAATGCTCTCTAGCAAAACTTCAGACGGGCCTGGACATGTACTGGCTTAAGCAGTGGGACACGTCTGGCACTGCAGGATTTCCCTGGCGGCGCAGTGTGTTACTGAGGTAGCCTTTGTTACTTTGGTCCCAGCTCTCTGCAGTTCATTCACTAGGTCCCCCCGTGTGGTTTTGGGATTTTTGCTCACAGTTTTTGTGATCATTTTGACCCCACGGGGTGTGATCTTGCGTGGAGCCCCAGATCGAGTTAGATTATCAGTGGTCTTGTATGTCTTTTATTTTCTAATAATTGCTCCCACAGTTATTTTTCTTCACACCAAGCTGCTTACCTATTGGAGATTCAGTCTTCCCAGCCTGGTGCAGGTCTACAATTTTGTTTCTGGTGTCCTTTGACAGCTCTTTGGTCTTGGCCATGGTGGAGTTTGGAGTGTGACTGTTTGAGGTTGTGGACAGGTGTTTTTTATACTGATAACAAGTTCAAACAGATTAATTAATACAGGTAACGAGTGGAGGATATAGGAGCCTCTTAAAGAAGAAGTTACAAATCTGTGAGAGCCAGAAATCTTGCTTGTTTGTAGGTTACCAAATACTTATTTTACCGAGTAATTTACCAATAAATTCTTTAAAAATCCTACAATGTGATTTTCTGTATTTTTTTTTTTCTCATTTTGTCTCTAATAGTTGAGGTATAACTATGATGAAAATTACAGGCCTCTCTCATCTTTTTAAGTGGGAGAACTTGCACAATTGGTGGCTGACTAAATACTTTTTTGCCCCACTGTATATATATATATATATTACAATTTTTTTCATTAGATTCACTTGCTAATCCAGCGGAAAGTTCAGAACCTTTCTTAACCTAGGCTTAAAACAGGCTTTAACCCATTTTAAAAAGATTAATAATTTAACGCTGTGTTAAGTGGGAAAAGCCCAAATGACACGTTAATCAATTATGAGTTGACAGGTTAACATTACCTGGAGAAGAGCACTTTTCTCCGAATTTCCCATGATGTTCTAATTTACCTAATATATTATATGATCATAGATTCAAATGTTGACATCAATATTTAGTTTTATAAAAGTATCTGAAAACAATATTGTGTAGATTCAAATGTTTTAATTGGTTACAAGAAAATTCATTCTGCATATCAGGAAATAAATGGAAAAAACTAAGTTAGACTGCTGAATTTCTGCAGCAATTTCTCTTCCTATCATTCAACATTAAAAATTTTGCCTAACGAGGTGCCGTGTGAACAGAGTGTGTGTGTGTGTGTGTGTGACAGTTCTAAAGACATGATCAATAGACCTGTGGGTGCTCCCAGAGGGAGGATCGTGAAGATAATAGATGAGGTTGGGGTGAACAAGACACCCCTCCCCATCCACATGCACATGCACTGGCCCCTTCTCTTCACACCCCCTGTGAACATGCCACCATCTCCAAATTGAATATGAAAGCCAGCACCTCTGGGCTGCAGCTCTCCCTCTAATGAATTACTATTTTTTCCCTTTAGATGTTTTCCTTTCCTCCCTCCCCCAAACGCCACCCCAGACGGAAGCATCCGCTAATAAATTGCTTGTGGCGGATGTCACGGGGTGGCCGGGACACTACAAGAGGTGGCAGCAGTGTTTAGTTTACATCCCTCCCCCATCTCTTACGTAGATTAATCTGATGTATATATGCATGTGTGGATGTACTCTGCATACCACATTCTACATAAGAGATACATCAATTTTACTATGTGTCTACGGGAACCCAGGGGTCTTTATGCATGGCTCTGTGACAGCACTCATATCTGGCTGTGATGTGATGCAATGCCTATGAAGATCTTACTTTTAATCATGGAGCCCTTCAGCACAAAGGTGACTTCAGCTGTAGCACTGTTAACATTGATACAAAGCTTGCCAGGGCGGTGCATTAATATTCATGCATGTGAACAGAGAAGGAGCCATCATGCAGGACAGTTCCAGCAAGCGGGAGTGAATGTGAGTGCCGATGGGTAGGCAGGGCTCCTGTGTTCAGATGAAGGGAGGATTGGAGGACTGACTAAACAAATGCAAAACAAACATACAGGCTAATCTTCTCCTTGGCATTTTCAAGCAGAGGACGAGACAGAGGAAGAGAGAGGGAACAATAGTTATGTTTAGAATGGCATACTACCTTACTAATCTTATAGTATGCAAAAAATGCAACAAATACCAGTATAAAAGCAGTCTACACTGCATGAAAAATTTATCCCACAATGGAAATGCCTGACTTGACCTGCCATTTTCAGGGTGACAAATGCACAAAATAATTTTTTTTAAATGCTATTGTGTATACTTAGCATAGCCATAAGTATTTGAAGACAGGTGGTAATTTCTTTGTTAGCTCTTTAAGCTGGAGATGGCATGGGTAGAAAAATGTTTTTATGCCTAGATGTTCTAGTTCACAGATACCTGCAACGTCTGCCTACAGATGGTGGCAGGGGTGAGAGGGGACTGTGATGATGTTACCTGCCCGTTTCTTCACTCTGGAGTTGTACAAGTCCTGAAGGTTGGGCAGGTGCATACCAATTATCCTTTCAGCTGTCCTAACAGTCCGTTGCAGTCTTCTTATATCTGATTTGCTGGCTGACCCAAACCAGACAGTTATAGAAGTGCGCAGAACCAACTCAATCACAGCTGAGTAAAACTGTGTCATCTGTGCCTGTGGAAGGTTTTTCAGTTGACGAAGGAAGTACAACCTCTGCCTGGCCTTTTTCACAATGGAGTCAATGGAGTGCAGGGGGGTTTCTCCTAAAGTCCACAATCATCTCCACAGTTTTGAGCGTGTTCAGCTCCAAGTTGTTGTGACGGCACCAGACAGCCAGCTGCTCAACCTCTTGTCTGTAAGCAGACTCGTCTCCATCCTGGATGAGACCGATGACTGTTGTGTCGTCTGCAAACTTCAGGAGTTTGACAGAGGGGTCTTTAGAGGTGCAGTCATTTGTGTAGAGGGAGAAGAGCAGTGAGGAGAGAACACAACCCTGAGGAGCTCCAGTGCTAATGGTGGAGGTGTTGGTTGTGGATTTCCCCAGCCTCACTAGCTGCTGCCTGTCTGTCAGGAAACTGATGATACACTGACAGATGGAGGTGGGTACAGAGAGCTGTGTCAGTTTAATCAGAAGGGTATCCGGGATGATGGTGTTGAAAGCGAAGCTGAAGTCCACAAACAGGATCCTTGCATAAGTCCCTGGTTTGTCCAGATGTTGGAGGATGTAGTGCAGTCCCATGTTAATTGCATCATCCACAGACCTGTTTGCTCAGTTAGCAAACTGCAGGCAGTCCAGTAATGTCCTTCAAGTAGGCCAACACCATTCTCTCAAATGCCTTCATGACCACAGACGTTAAAGCAACAGGTTCGGGTGTAATTTAGTCTCGGGATTTTTGGTTTCTTGGGTACAGAAATTATGGTGGAGCATTTGAAGAAGGAGGAGACTGCACACAGATCCAGTGATCTGTTGAAGACCAGTGTGAAGATGGATGACAGCTGGACAGCACAGGCTTTGAGGCAGGCTGGAGAGACACCATCTGGACCTTTGGCTTTCCTTATCTTCTGCTTCTGAAGACTTTGCGTTCATCTCTTCAACAGATCTTAAGTGCAGCTGAGAAGAAGTAGAGGAGGGAGGTGATGGTGTTGATGTGCTTGTTGTGTGTGGACGGAGTAGAGCATATGTGGGTGTGAACCGGCTTTTCAAACTGCAATCAAACTAATTCAAGACCACTGCTAAAAGTGGATTCTCCACAGTGCTGGGGGATGGGTCTTGTAGCTGGTGATGGTTTTCAGGCCCTTCCACACTAATTTAGAGTCGTTGCTTGAAAACGTTTTTTTTTTAGCTTTTCAGAGAAGCATCTCTTAGCTATTCTTATCGCCCTATTCAGTGTGTACTTGGCCTGTTTGTACAAGGCTTTGTCCCCACTCCTGTAGGCATCCTCTTTGGCCTGGCAAAGCTGTTTGAGTTTTGTACTGAACCAATGTTTGTCGTTGTTAAATGTTAAATAAGTCCTGGTTGGAACACACATGTCCTCACAGAAACTGATGTAGGATGTCATGGTGTCTGTGAGCTCATCCAGATCAGTGGCTGCAGCCTCAAAAACACTCCTATCATTGCAGTCGAAGCAGGCTTGTAAATCCCGCTCTGCTTCATTAGTTCATCTCTTTACAGTTCTTACTACAGGCTTCGCAGATTTAAGTTTCTGCTTGTAGGCTTGTAGAAGATGAACCAACTAGTGATCAGAGAGTCCCAGTGCCGCTTGGGGGACAGAGTTGTATGCATCCTTTAAAACGGTGTAGCAATGGTCCAGCATATTGCTGTCCCTGGTGGGGCATGTGATGTGATGTCTGTATTTAGGCAGTTTGCGGGTGAGATTAGCTTTATTAAAATCACCGAGAAGGATAATGAAAGAGTACGGGTAACGCTGCTTTGTGTGTGTGATCTGATCAGTCAGCTGTTCTAGTGCCATGCTCACACACGCATCTGGAGGAATGTATGCACTCACCAGAATACATAAGGAAAACTCCCGCAGCAAATTAAAAGGCTTACAGTTAATAAAGAAAGCTTCCAAATTTGGGCAGCACACATCTTCTCTAAAACTGTAACATCTGTACACCAGCCTTCGTTGATATAAAAACATAATCCACCACCTCTCGTTTTCCCCGACGACTCGGTGACGCAATCTGCTCTGAACAGCTGGAAGCCTGTTAGATGAAACGCGCTGTCCGGGATAGCTCCGTTCAACCAGGTTTCCGTGAAGCAAAGCGCAGCAGAGTTTAAAAAGTCATTGTTTGTGCTGGTGAGGAGTAGAAGTTCGTCTTTTTATTTGCTAGGGTGTGGAGATTCTCTGCAGAAAACTCTGCAACGGAATCCTAAAATAAACTCCCAATTACTGCTTATTGATAGCAAGGTAATAATTGTTTTAATTATACTTAAAATGCATGCAGGATATGCATTAATATGAAAATAGCTTTAAATACTACTAAACAGTCACACACATATCTATTAACACCATGCATGCTAATAAGCAACTAATTAATAGTTAATAGTGTTCCCTAATCTAACGTGTAGGTAGGTTTTTTTAAATGAGCCATTATGCAACCACCTAAGAACAACCTAGCAACCACACAGCAACACATTAAAAAACCTTTCAGAACACATTAACAACAGTATAGAAACATGCTAACAACCCCCAAGAACACCTTAGCCTTCACCAACCATATACTGTAGCAGCAAAACACCTTGTCAATTACATAGCAACGTCCTAGCACACACCCAGAACAAACTAGAAAATAACAACCACATAGCAACAGTGTATTAAGCGCATAACATTCCCTAGCAACTGCACAGAACACCTTAGCAAGTAGCAACCACATAGCAATTTGTTAAAAAGAAACTCTCAGAACACCTTATTAACTACATAGCAATGTCCTAGCAATCATCCAAAACACCCTAACAAGTAGTAGCTATACAGCAACACATTAAAAACCTCTCAGAACACCTTAGCAACTGTAGTAGTATAATTTTATTTAATGCCATGTCAGCATCTGAGGCTATTTTCATGGCAAAAACTCAATTACAAAAATACAAATATCACATAAATACAATAAAATCCAAGCAAACAAACAAACACAGCAAGTAATATAATACAAGATTTTTTAAATTAACATATGATAAAAATTCTAATACCTTTTCAGGCAAAATCTTACTAAAGTCCTTAAGTGAACTAACTTAATAAAAGAGCTTTCTACTTGCATTAAAACCGGGACAGCCCAAAAGAATATGTTTCCTTAGCAATTGTATAGCAACGCCCTAGCAACCACCCAGAACATCTTAGCAAGTAGCAACCACATAGTAACTCATTAAAAACCTCTCTAAACATATTAGCAAGAGCACAGCAATGTCCTAGCAACCACACAGAACACCCTAGCAAGTATCAATTACATCTAACATTGCTTTCTTAATTTTGACAACTGCATAGCAACACCCTAGCAACCACCCAGAACACCCTAGCAAGTAGAAACCACAATACCTCATTAAAACCTCTCTGAACACCTCATCAACACACAGCAATGCCCTAGCAACCACACAGAACACCCCAGCAAGTATCAACCATGTTTAACATTGCTTCCTTAAACTTGGCAACTGCACAGCAACGCCCTAGCAAACCTCTCTGAATACCTTAGCACAGCATAGCAATGCCCTAGCAACCACACAGAACACAGCGAGTAGCAAGCAACCACATAGCAACTCATTAATAACTTCCCTGAACACCTTAGCAACCACACAAAACACCCCAGCATTGTGTTACTTTATAATGTCTTCCTTAATTTTGGCAGATGGATCAAATAATGAGTTTAGGTTAAAGAAAAATAAAATAAAATAAAACATTTGTTTCTGAGAAAACAAACTGACAGCATTTGCTGAATTAAACAAGCAATGTTGCAAGGTCACATGCTGCATACTATTTCTCGTACGATTTTAAAAAATTTGTAGGCAGTATACATCACAGTATGCAATAAGCCAGGACAGAATTGAGAGTGCAAATAAAGAAGCTCCCCAATCAGTTTCACAAAGGTAAACTTATTTGTCTTCTGTAGACGTCTCCTCCCTCGAACAAGTGGCAGTAGCGCTGGGCTGAAGTTTGTTGCCTGGGCCTTTATGCCAGTTAAATTAATTGTGCAGCAGTGATACTAACAGGCCACTATTCATGACTGGTTAGCTGTGTGTGTGTGTGTGTGCAAGGTGGGAAGGAACTATTAAAGAGGCTCACGATCAGGAGGAGGAGGGTCTCTCTTGGGAACCGAGAGGAAAAAAGGGTGTCGGAGGGTAGAAGGCAAAGGAGGAGGAGGGGTCAGTGCCACCCACCTCACACACACTTTGCGTTAGCTACTTGGGCCAGAGATTACAAAGCAGAGGAAGGCTTGATGCTGGCGGCGTGGCGTGTGCCACCTGCTGTCCCGGCCGTCTGGGGAATAGAGGGCCGCGTGCCCCAGGCAGGACACACTGTTGTAGTATCAATTGTCAAGCGGCTGGAATGACTCTCCCGGGACATGAGAGACAGTGAGACCTAATCAGTAGAAGTGAGGGGGGACCAGGGGACACAGAAGAGCCATAGGGGGACACACATGGGGGACACTTTTGTCCAATTATTCATGACTTCATGGCTGGTAAAAAGGGACCGACGCTAAAGAGGCAGGCGACATCAAAAGATGACAAACAAATGAATTAAGCAAGTGTGAAGAGAGGCAACTAACTCCCTTTATAGCACCTTATGGACAACAGCCATGCGAGCTGACAGGTTGTCAGAAAGAACTAAGATTTTATTTATGAAATGGCAACTCTGTTCACTTTTACTTAGGAATTCTAACCAAAAGCTGTAAGATTAAAAAACACAATGTTCCTACCAGAACAATAAATGAGTATAACATAAAAATAAAATAAAATAAAATGCAACATAGAAATAGAAAAAGGGATGGATGTCAGTGTAGGGAGAGAGAAATACAGATAGACAGATAGAAGGGAACAAGACAGCTGGTATCTGCCCAGAGGATCGGCAAATTAAAGGGATTTAAAGGGAAGAAGCTGCACTGGTGCTCTGGAGAGGAAAAAAAAAACTCCTCGTGTGCTCTCTTTTCTCCTGCTCTATACTATGGACAGCAGTGACAGGACTGAATAATATCCTTGGTTTATTATGGCACCCAAAAAGTATTTGGACACACTTAAAAGCCATACCAAGTGGCATTTATTGTACAGAAATATAGCACAAACAAACCTGTCAAGAAAAAAAAAATATTGACACTTTCTGGTCATGTGAACATATCCATGTAGTTAATGTGATAAATGACAACTGTGGTTACTCTGCTAGGACACCTGTTTGAGCTTGAGGGGAACCGACAAATCACCCTGATGCCACCAACTGGTTAAAAGTAATTGGGAAAATTAGTAAATTGAAGTGTGTATTTCCAACTTAAGCGGCGGGGAAAACACTGTCCAAATACTTTGGAGCAACTGTATAACTGTATAATGTGTTTAACGCTTTACATTTATTTACATTGAAAATACCGACCTGCCAGACGGTTGTTGACCCGGTTGTGGCGAGACCACAGCCAGAGGACAGTGGCAGACAGTGAGGTCACATGATCCATGCTCTCCTGGGCCATACTCTCAAAGTGAGTTGCACATGGTCTGCATCCGAAAAAACTGCTGACATAACCTCTCATCGCCTGCAACACTTCCTGAGGATCTGAGATCAAGAGACAGAAAGAGAAGAAAGAAAAGAGAAAATGGGCAAAAAGAAGAAGTAAAAAAAAAAGAAAAAAAAAGTCTTTGCAAGAAAAGGAGTACTGCCAGTTTTGGGTGTATGAAGCATATGAAAAATATTATATTATCAATATATTATAATATCATGCATTAGTATTAGTATTACATTTTATTTTATACTTACGATATTACAGTAATTTAATCACTTATTGTAGTATAAATAATGAAAAACTGCTAATTCTACAATAACAGCTTCATGAAAAATATACTACAGTACATAATAACATCATATTTGATCTTCAACTGTACATCTCCACAAGCAAATCGTAATCTATCCAAAAATGCAGCAAACCATTTTCAGACACACAATAGGCCACTAACTAACTAACCTCTGGACCTCAGATTAACCTACATTAATTCTTGTGAATCTATTCTCTCAAATACAACACATTCGGAGTATAAGTCACTGCAGGTATGAGGAGAGATGGACAGGTCAGCTCTGACTCTGAATGCTCTTTATGTTAGTTTGGTGTTGTGGTAAATACAATTCTTTATTTCTGTTTAGATGGTGGACATAATTCAGAGCATTGCCAGTGGACAGATGGACACCCCGTCCCTGGCCTTCCATCTGCAGGTTACATGACCCCCCTCCACCCGCTCGCACAAACACAAACATGCATCCACACGCAGACGCCCCCTCCACTTCTCTTCCGCCCACTGTAAGCTGCTGGATTAAGTGTGAGTGGAGAAGCTGTGTTCACTGGGTCTTATATTAACCCTTCAGATTCCAATAATCTAAACAAATCCCTCTCTTCTACCTAAACACAATTACTTTTCCAGCAGCAAAACAAGGCCCAAGAATAACAGTGACACACTGGTTTCCTGGAACATGACACTCCATGTATATTTCTATGGGGTGAAGATGGATTTTTCAACAAAAAGCACCATAAATTTGCTAGAGGAATGCACAGACGGCCACACACAGCCCAGTACAGAATCATGTCGGCCTTCTTTACACAATAGACAGGGCTCATCCATCTCAAAAGAGCCTTGAAGGTTGTGACATAGGGCAGCTGATGACAGCTCTTGAGGTCAACAACAGGCCAAGATGGGCCACAGAATTCAGCCCAAGCTTCATTAGACCACTTACAGCCTTTCATTTACATAAGGTCTATAGCAGAAACACACACACACAAAGATGTTTAATTGATTAGTTTTTCTCAGCACATTGCATTTCTGAAAGATGATGTTGCTTTTTAAAAGCCTGAAATCATTAAAAAGTCATGAAGTCAAAATTGATCTTTTTCTCTTAATACTCACATTTACATTTATGCATTTGGCAGACGTTTTTATACAAATCAACTTACATTGCATTCATGGTATACATTTAATCAGTTTCTTGGGAATCAAACCAATGACCTTGGTGCACTCTACTGTTTGAGCTACAGGAACACTGTTTCTTATCTTATTGTAAACATCAGTGCACATTACTACAAAGAAAATTATTTCAGAAAAATGTACTAAACAACTTTCCTTTTTTGGCCATGTAGACTTCTCAGTCTTTCACAATTGACTGCAAATTCTGGTATAGAACAGACACTTTTCACAATAATATTAATTCCCAATAGATAAAATTAAGTCTCGCCTCTTTTTTTCCCTCATTTAATATTCTGTTTCACTCTGAAATATGTCATTTTACAGAAGTAATAAGGGTGGCGAATGCCATTTCATGTAGTCTGGGCTCATTACCAGAAGGCTGTGGGTTCACGACCCACAAGAGACTCTCCATATCGGCAATGTGGCCTTAAGCATAACATTTGGAAGGCTACTCTACTACTTACAATTTCTAAAAAGAAGGCGCAGTCACTTAATAAATAATACTGTGGTCAAGTTGAGGCGCTGTACATGTTAAAAGTACCTGGGATGCCCATTTCTTTAGCCTGCACTGTGAGCACATGGAAGAGGGTCCAAAAGGCGCAGGGGTATCCACGGTAATGGGATTCAGATCCCTGGCAGCCCACCCACTGTACACCCTCAGGCAACACTGCATCACTCGTCTAAAAGCACACATACATACAAACATAAAGTCTCAATTGACTCGTGTTTCACTTAAACATCAAGAATCAATTGAAAACAATCAATTTTCCTTTCAGTCACTCTTCAAATGAAGTGAGGTGGATACTGCAATTAAAGCAGGTATGACTATTAGAAGACATAAAATCTCTTCAGGGATAATTTTCAATCATATTTCACCATGCATAATTAAAAGCCCATATCAAACAGCATTAAACTCTTTGGCCTGTTTTGGAATTAATCAAGATCTCCCACTGGTCAGTCTCCTGCGCAGAGTCACTCAGCAGTTGATTGGTGGGTGTGTCTATAAGAGGCAAAGATCTTGATGACACCAGCCCTTTTCCTTCCTCATTGATTCATTGATTCATTAACTGGGGGGCTAAAAGCTAATGATGTCACTAACTGCTTCTGTGTATGTTTGTGTGTGTAGGCATCTGAGCTTCAGCATCGTAAATCCTTGTTCAACAAAAAATGAAAATTCAGTCATTTACTCTCTTTGACTGACTTTCCTCACAAAAGAAGATATTTTTAAAAAATATCTCAGTATTTTTTGTCCATAAAAATGAAAGTCAGTGCAGCCCAATGGTGTTTTGGACGCCACTGACTTTCACTGTATGAACAAAAACTATCTAAAAACTAAAAAAATATATATTTTGTGTATATGATGACAGAATATCCATATCAGGGTGAACTATCCCATTAAGTAAATCTCTTTTTGACTACATTTGAACATTTAACCATAGTGCATCACCATGCTTAGCCATATGAAATCATTTTTATGCAAGCTCCATATGATGTTGAATGTCATGGCTTGAAATTGTGCTTGCAGTGGCTTAAATAGTTCAAACAGATGTTTTAATAAATTTACATGAGTGACAGCATCCCAATACACTGACCTCATGACCCAAGTGTGGAGAAACGCTTATGTCAAGTTATTGACATATTCAGGTACCTTTTTTTAATAAATGCAGTACTTTGCTATATCAAATGTCTGGTTGTCAAAATTCGAATTAATCATTACTAATATCATTTATAGCTGTAAAATAAAAATTAATAAATAAAACAAAAGCTCTTTCTGGAGATGTTCTGCTCAGGTAAGCTTGTCTAACCTGCACAGTGTTGTCCAGGACATCTCTAAAATCGCTGTATTTGATCTCTGTCCCCTTCTGTTGTTGTAACCAGCTGTCCACGGTCTTCAGTGCACTCTTTACAGATGGACGACCTGGGAAATACTACACAAGCAAAGCACATAATCGCATACACAGCCATACACTTGTGTTTGGGACCAGGTTAGGCTAAAACATCTCATCATTTACATAAGTCATTTTAAACCTAATAAATGTGACCGCTATTTCTGCTGCACCAGTAGCTGTTGTCAAATGGTAAGATCACTAGATTTGCTAATGTGCTACTAGAAGACGCTAAGTGAGAGTGAAAAGGCACACTGCAATGCTCCGAAGATTTACAGTCAGGGAAAGCAGTGAGAAAATGCCCATTTAAAGATAAATATCACAGATTCAAGACATATTAACAATTATAAAATGATGTTAATAATACCAATAATAATAATGACTATTATTGTGATTATTATTATTATTATTCATTTCACATTAAACATTAAAAATATAATAAAGAATAATCATTTTAGTGATTGGCAAAGATTTCTTGATGATTATTTCTTGTTACAATACATAGTGTTCTTTGTGCTATGGTTAAAAACAGCTTTACATATTGTATTATTTATTTTCTAAAATAATAAAATATAATAATAAAAAATAACATCAATCATCACCAGTATGATTATCACAAACACATTAACCAATAAAACATAATATTAACTATATTATAAATGACCAATTAATCAATTATTATTATTATTATTATTATTATTATTATTATATTAAAATTTGTTTTTTTAAATGAAAAAACAAAAACAAAGAACACAAATAACAACATAGAATGAATTAATGAGTTAAAATATTAAGTTTTCATTGTTCTGTAGAATTAAAAAGCAACACTGAATTGGTAAACACGCTTCTTGCTTACACCAGTGCAAATTTAATAGAGTTAAAGATTATGTGTGTGTGTGGAAGTCTCTGGAAGCTCAGTGAAGTAATGACCAGCCTGAGCCGTGTGGCACGAGGGAATGGATAGATTCAATGGCCCTGGATGGACGCCAGTGCTGACCTTACAATTCTGTGTCTGAGCTGGGGCCACAAAGCCAACGCTAACACTCCGTCACGGCCCCATGAACACAGCCACATTAGTGCAGGCCAAGGCCTGTGTGTCTGAGTGTGTGTTTGTGGGGAGGCCCCACTGGATCCCAGAGGTGCACCTTTCTTTGATTTGTGCTCTTGCGTCTTTTCAATTTTCCTGTGGCCATCTGTTCAGCATGGTGCGGCCTTCTATTCATCACCCTCTAACAGGATCTCTATTAAAACACAGCTCACTTAAAAAGGCCTTGCAGAGATTTACTTAACCCCAACGCCCCACTCCATTCTGATTTGTTTCCTTAATCTGGGAGATTCGGCCATTGAGAATGCAGCCAAGGCAGAAAGCTAATCAGAGCTGCACAGGTGGGAAAAGGAGAAAGTCTCTAGTCCTTCCCTGAGTGTGTGTGTGTGTCATTGAATAGATCTATGTTTTGGTCTGGCCTCTAACTAGTGTGAAAAGCTCATTAACAGAGCTGGGTGTTGAAGAGGGTAATCTGGGATTGCTCAAACAAAAGGCATTGTTCAAAACTAGGTGAAAACTCTGAATCTCTACAAATCAAAACAACAAGGGGGATGTGAATAACTCTCCGGGGTTCTGGCAGCAAGTGAATGAAAGGCTGTGGAATCATTCTGTTATACTGTGAGGTCTCTTTAAGAGTTGCAAAGAAAAAGTAAACAGACAAATCATAATAGACTCAATATTTGAGCTGGTTAATACTTTAAAGGAGAACTAAAAGTATAAACTGAGAATGGAAAAGAATGCGGTGAATTGGCTCACACACTTTGATATACACCGCCCCCCCAAAGTATTTAGACACTTGGGCAACACTTATACTACCGTTGAAGGGTTTGAGGGTGAGTAAGATTTTTTTGTTTTTTAAAGGATGCATTCATTTGATTAACTGATTAAAAGTGACAGTAAATACATTTACAATGTCACAAAATAATTGTATTTCAAATAAATGCTGTTCTTTGGAACTTTCTATTCATCAAAGAATCCTGAAAAAAAGTGCCACAGTTTCCACAAAAATATTAAGCAGCATAGCTGTTTTTAACACTGACAATAATAAGAAATGCTTCTTGAGCAGCAAATCAGCATATTAGAATGATTTCTGAAGGATCATGTGACACTGAAGGCTGGAGTAATGGCTGTTGAAAATTCAGCTTTGACATCACATATAAAAATAAATTTCAATAATATTTTACAATATTACCATTTTTACTTTGTTTTTTTGATAAAATAAATGCAGCTTTAGGGAGCATTTAAAAAAAAAACTTTCCAACCCCAAACTTTTGAACAGTAGCATACCATTGTATGTATGAAAGCCATTGCATTATATATCAAAAGTAGCATTTATTTCAGAGAAATACAATCACAAGCACAATTTTTACTTTTCAAGCAAAGTCGGTTTTAAATCGATATCATCAATGCAGTGTTACTTTGTTAATAAAACCTAATGCATTAAATAATGTTAAAGAATTGAGCCTTATTGTACAGTGTTACTGATAACACAGACCTACTGTTCAGCAGTTGTTTTGTTACTGTATTTGGTTGTCAAAAGTTTCATGCCCATAGTTAAATGTGATGTACTACACCTATGAGAACTTGAGGGGAATGGACTTCACGCATCTACTAAAAATTAAACCAGTTTGTTAAAGTTAACAGCAAAAATGGCTCCGAAAAGGCGTTTGTTTGCAGATGCCAAGATACTTTGCAGTCTAATGCAATGAAATTCAGACATTTTTAAGAGTGGCTTAAGTGTCTAATTACTTTTAGTGTCTGCTCTAGTGTTTATCTTTTCAAGAGAAGGCAATGGTTCCTGAGACACTCTGTTATTCAGACAGTTTTTCCAACAGTACACTGTCGATCATGCTGTATAAGAGTATATAGCCTCTGCATATTCCATCTACCAAAGCAAGGATATAGATCACTAACCACAAACAGCCCTTTCCAATCACCGTCCTTACTGTTTCAGCCCCCCCACCTCCCACTCTCCCTTCTTCCTCCCCTTCGGACCATGACAATCCACTTCACCCTAGCAATATGTCATCTCCAATCCGATTAGTATCAGCATTTGAGAAAACCACAGTCTCTCTCTCTCTGCAGAGGTTCAAAAGAGAAGGCATCTGTCAGCCCAGCCCTGAAGAAGACTCTTGTTTAATCTCACCCTCTGGGACACATATACAAGTGGGCCATGTAAAAGCCATCTAAACTGTTTCCCTGTTATCACAGCACAACCCAACAGCAGGTGCTAGTTGTCCACCAACATCGGGGTTTCTGAAAGTTGTTAGAATGAAAACAGGAAATGCAGAGTCAGTCATTTAGGACACCATGGCCTCATATAAAAGATGGAGTCATGGCTGAATCTGGACCTCAAATTGCCTTCTAATTCCTTCTTTTATTCTCTCCCTCTTGCATGGCGGGAAGCCTCTTTCAAGAAAGCAGGATAAAGATGGGTAATCCTAAAACCTCTTTGTAATGCTCTCATGTCTCCAAGATCCACTCTTTTAATCCTGAAATACAAGTTCTGATTCATGCAAACCCAGATACATTGAGCAACAGCGTGACCGAGGAAAATACTTTGCATCAAAGTGCAAACTAGTCTTGCAGTAAATATTTTCTACTTAGTACTGGTCAGAAAATTAATTAATTTGTTCATTTTAAATCATAACTAAGATTTTAAGTTAAAACACACACACACACACACACACACACACCAGCATATTGCGAAAGGATACTGTATATTTATATAAATGAAAAAAATAATGAAGGTTATCGGGACTGGCTTAAATATTTTTACATTTCAACAACATTTTTATTCTTTCGATATAGATATATTATATTATATCTAAGGAAATAAAACAGTTAAGATATATTATATTAGAATAAATAGAAATACCGTTTATTCAATTTAGATTAACAGATAGTATGTTTGTTTGGTTTTTTTTACTGTATTTTTGATGCAAATTAATGCAGCCTTGGTGAGCATAAGAGACTTAAAAAAATAATAATAATCTTACTGACACCAAACTTTTGAATGGTAGTGTACATAAATATACGTCTATTTTTTGCCATATGGGCACAGAAGAGTCCTGGGTCACCTAGTGCAGGAGAAGGTTCAGGATGAGAGGGTAGGTTGTGACATTCACAGGATTATCCTATTAGATCAGTCTGCCTGCATTCTAAGCATCTTAATCTAAAGTACCAAACCTATAAGCAAACTAACTGTGTTTAGCATTCAAGCCACTGTACAGATCTTCAGCTCAGAACACTGAGTGTGTGTGTGTGCTTGTTCCTACGTGCCACCATTAATCTCTCCATGCTTTGCTTTAGTGGGGTTAAACACTTCCTCTTCACAGAGTGTCAATTAATGCAGCTGGCGTGTCTGTTTAACAAGGCAGCTCAAAAGAGCAAGCCAAAAACTGCAAGGACACTCTGAAGAGGCCCAGCTAAGGCTGGAATACCAGAGGGAGCCGGGAATATTGACAAAAGTAACCACAGTTAATGGGAGGCCTGCCCAGGCCCCTGCCACTCCTCCAGGCATCAGCGTAGACCTTCCCCAGAGAGCCCTAAATAATCAGTGAGATTGGCAGTGCTACGCTGGACGGACACAAAGCCAGCGAAAGGTCATTGTCTCAGACCTCATCAAACAGATCTGTGGCACGCGTCTGATCCAGTAGAGAATGGATAAGTAGAGAACATACAGAGAACAGAGAATTGACTGAATCTCTAAATATTGTCAAAACATGTTCAGGTCATAATTGACCCTCATAAATAAAAAAAACATTAAAAACAAGGAAATACTATGAAGTTAAATAATTCAAATAATTCTGCTTTTCATATGCATTGTATGTTTTTTAAAATAAGAAATCCCAGCCTGAATCATTTCATTTGAAAAAAAGAAGAAGAAAGAAACGTAGTAAAAACATTTGCGTTGAACAAATCCTTTGAAATTCTTCTTCAGCCCTTTGAAAAGAATATGAAAAAGAATGTGATGGACCAGAACATCACAGCAGTCAACAGGATAATCTTGGATGAATCCTTAAATGTCAGAAATTAAACAACATAAGCAGTTTTGTAAAATGTTGGTGTGTGACTATTTCAGCAACTGCTGTAGCATGTTTGTCACAAGTCCTGATATATTTTCACCATGACCATATTTTGTAATTTCTAAAACCTGACTGATCTCTCTCTAATATCTTTCAACACTGAACATCTCTAATTTAAGGCTTGAAAAAAACAGATCTTGGATTGAAATGTTCAGTGTATCTCCCTCTAGTGGTTTGTTCTGTGAACTGACTAGGTTGATACAGATGCCATGATACAAAAGAATTCAAGTAGATTTTATGTGTGTGTATTGAGGTGACTCACCTTAGCCAGTACATTTATGTACTTTTTGAGTGCAGTCAGATCGTTTCCACTGATGCTGATGTGTCCAGACAGCTCTACACGCAGAGAGTAATGCAGCGCTGATTCCAAATCAGACATATACACACGCGTCCTATATGAACACACACAAAAATATATGTAGGATTATAAGTGTGCACCATTTAAATCAGGCAACCTTGAAAGAGCCCACGTGATTCAGTAAACAATTTTGGTAAGACTCCAACAATAATAGATCATAATTGTACAAAACATTTTTACATTCTATAACACTTAACAAATAAAACTTTGATTGAGAAATGTTTAAATATGACTATATTTGAATATTCATAAACTACTACTGATTTGTGTAAGACGACCTAATGAAAATGTTTGCAAAATTGGAATCCTCGAACATTTCAGTGCATTTATCTTAGGTAAAAAATTGTTATATTAATTGCATTGACATACGCATTTGGCAGATGCTTATATCTAAAGCGACTTACATTACATTCAAGGTATGGTAAGGCGTTGCTATAGCGCCATGCTTTACTGTTTGAGCTACAGGAATGCACTGAATTGAAATGATGCATTAATATGTAAAATAAATCTAAATGTGAAAAGAAAATGACTGATCATGTCAGTTTGTGTGCACTAACTTGTTAAACGACCTCCATTCCTGTAGAGTTGAGTTCTTGATAAGATCAGTGATGGCAATCTGGGGTTTGCCAGTCCGCACTACCCCTGGCAACCTCTGGAGAGCGTATGAGTAAAAGGTACGAGCTTCATTGAGTCTGATGGAGGAGGAGAAAGAGGAGTGAGGGCCCTCACAACCACTAAACATAATCTCAAGTATGTGACAACATGTGACAAAAAGAATGTGGAGAAGGTGTCATGTCTACCAGACTCCAGAATAGCTCAGAGTCCATGTTTATTATAGAGCTGCTGCTTATTGAATCAGTTCAGTTTGGGAAAGGAATTAAAAGAAGAGTTAGGGTTAAGGTTCGGGTCTGGATTAGATTAGAGTTAGGTTAAATATATATCTACTTCCCTACTATATAGTATGCAAATGCAGTATGTCAAATGAGCTGTATGTCAGAATGCACAGTATATAGTATGTCCGGTTTGGATTCAAACTACATGCATACTAACAGAACATAACGGGTCAAGAAATAGTTCTTTAGCAAATGCATTACATACTTTGACAGTATGTGAATTTAGACGCAGCTTTAGCGTTAGGGCTGGAAGTAAGATTTATAGACAGAAAGTGAGAGAAAACATTTCATTTGTGACCGGAGAGATTAATATATTGTCCAGGCAGATTCATCAGCTGATATTTGAGCATTTTGAGATTTGTTGTTTAGTTCATATTTTGAATTTGACAGAAACTCTCATAATAAGGAGGGCTAAAAAGGGTACCCTTGCTTGGCTGATTAACAGAAGTGTTACGTTGCCTAGTGTCAATTCAAAAATATGCTGACAACCTTATGCATGAATAAAAAAGCCCTGGTAACATTCATAATAAATTTTAGATTTCATATTACATGAATTTTAAGTAAATATATAAAAAAACAAGATTGAAAAACAATAAACAAGTCAATGGAGTGATACAGAAATGACAATGTTGTGCTTACAGTGTAAATGTTTATTTCATACATATAATCTTCAATTTTTCACGTTTTTGAAAAGTTTATTATGCCCACTAAGGCTTCATTTATTTTATTACATTTTTAAAAACTGCTTAATTTTTGTGGATTACTTTTTTTCAGGATCTTAAACGTCTTTACTGTCATTTTGATCAATTAAGCATCTTGCTGATAAAAAGTAGATTTTTTAAAAAAAAAAAAAAAAATAAATTATATATATATTCTTACTGACCTTATTGTATCAATTGCTTTATGTCTGCATTGTACCCTACAGGCTATAGATATCAGTACTGGACATTAAAATACGTATATTTGTCAACCACTATTTCACTAAGATGTGTTTTTGAGACACCAACTTGAAAAAAACTGTCACCTGACTTCCTTGAATTCTTGACACTGTAATTCAAACCTTTTTTAACAACTCTAGAAATTAATAGTATTAAAAACGTTACTTTATTCCAAAAATATTAAATGCGTGTCTAGGAATGCATTGTGCTTATGGCTGCTTAAAAAAAAGTGAGCTGACTCCAATGTCTCTCTTCTCCTGTTTTCCACGATCATCCATTTACCTTCCTTCCTCAGATGAACAGATGGTGGGTGTGGTGTGCTGATGAGATGTCATTACTGATCATTACCCTCTTCGCTAACCCTGCTGTACACTTCGTCATTCTATTTCTCTACTACTCCTTAGTCCATCAACTTGGATCAGCGCCATATGTCTCCAGTGCCTTCTCCGTGTCACCTTCGTGCTCCCTTTTCAACGGTCTTGGCGAATTTAATCACTCATTCCTCTGTCACTTTTGATTATACTCTGTGATTTGTGAGCCATCCCTGTCTTCGTATTCTTTCTCTCCTCTTGCATTGTCTCTCTCTGCTTGGTGTATCGGACGGGTCTTGTCTTCGTGTGTCATGTTCTGCCAGATCTCATACTCCGTCTTTGGACTTTTTTGTTTTTTTTTTCGCATACGTTTGTTGCTCGTGTCTCTGAGCGTGCTGTGTTCCTTTGTATTCAAGCTGTTTTCTCTTGTGTTCCCCTTGTTTTATCATCCCTCACATTCATATTGCGATTCTCCGCTACTTGTCAGATCTTATGGTCAGTTTATCGCACTCTCTTCACTTGAAGACCGCTGGACGCGCTCTGGTTTGCTTTATGTTGGTGTCTCTGTGATGGTTCTGGCCGGCTGCGCGCATGTGGTGGGTCCTCTTTCCAACCTCTTTCAAGATCCGTGTTTGTTTCAGACTTCCCTTCGAAGCTGACTTAGCTATATCATACTCTGGTTCTGACTTCTCCTCCTCTGACTACAATCTCTCTTGACTCCAATTGCTCCCCGCTGACCCGTACTCGTCTCGTCGCTGCACCCCACTCGACTTCCACCCTTTTTTACTCTTCCCGTCGCACCTTGCCCTTGATCGCACAGCCCTTCCTTCTTTCTTCCTTACCAGTTAGGTATTTCCAGACGTCTAATGTGTCGCACGACCTTCACACCTACTCATCACTTGTAGAATTGTTGGAGCCGAGCATTATTCGACCCCACAGTGCCAGGATACAGTCACACTAATAGGGCACCCCCCTGAGTAAAGACGATCATGCTCGATAGAGAGGCACGTATACTAAGCTAGTCCTGACCTCTAAGTCGCTTAAGTTCAGGACCATCAAATGCAATAGCTACCGCCTCCGCCGACGAGCTCTGTTGTCCCTCGACAACACCCTTCCAGAGCCTTCCTCGTTGTTCGTCACTGGTCGTTGGGCTGCTCCTCATCACACCAGCCTCGAGTCTCAGAGACTTAGCAGAGCTAACTTCTCTGCTGATGTCCGTATACTGGCACAAGACACGTCTCTGGAGGTACAGCGATTTGCAGATTGACTCATAAAATCTGACCGAAAGAACGTAGAAACCATAGTCCCGCCACCGTGAGCATATTCATACAGGTGCTACTTCGTTCTCCTCTGCTTGTTCCTCATTATCCTAGCCAATCTATAGAGACATATACAGTAAGGATCCCGTTGCCAGCCCTACCGCAGAGTTTGTCCCCAGAGATCCGCGCGTTTTCTTAGGTCTCCCTATGAACACTACGGGCCGTGAGACGATGATAAGGTGACCGTGTAAATTTTCATGCGCACATACTCTCCGCCCTGCCACGCGCTGACCACTCTTTTTTGTAACACAGTTTGAGCTTCATGAGATGTTTTCAGCCTGTTTCTACTCAATCACATCCCCACCCAAGGTCTAGGACATACAGAATGAGCCCCAATTCACAGCTTTTCAATTCGTACACTCAAAAAATAATAGCACCCTTAAGTTTAATTCTTTAATATGATCATTTTAAGTATGAGCTTTATTAAAAGTGATAAGCATTAGCTTAAGCTTAGCATTAGTTTTCAAACATCCCAAATACTTCTCTTGTCTGTCTTATGAAAACAACACTACACGACAGACCTATTGGCCCAATACGTAGTCACACAAACGCCACAATGTCTCTGTGGGGTATCTCATATCCTCTAACGATCGACCCCGTGGATAGACCCACAGCACAGCTATGTTTTCATACTGCAACAAATCCAATGTCACCTTAAAAAAAAAAAAATAATAAAAAAGTGACAATATATATCTAAAATGTAAAGTTACGAATAAACTCATCGGAATCTTTTGTTTTGTGTTCCATGAAAGGAATTCAGGCTTGAAAAAAATGTGAATAAATTACAACATTTTCATTTTTGTGTGAATTATTCCTTTAAATCATCCTTGTGTAAACTGATCTCACCTCTCTCCCCATGTAGGAGTCTTTACTCTCAAACACAAGAGCGAGGAGCTTCACATTGTTCGTCTGAAAGAAGTTGTCTATCTCTGCCTCACTGTGGAGAGAAAAAAAGATTCGATTCAAATAAGTAAAGATAATGTAATGCAAACCATCAAAAAAAAAATGTACATGGTCTGACTGTATAGTTTTCTCATTTCCTAGGGAGTTTACTAAAAGAGTCTTGAGCCTTGAACTAAAACCTACTTTAACTATGATGCAATTTTTTTTCTGAAATTAATAAAAACACTCCCACCTAAACTATTTCTTTGCTTTCTTTATTTTCTGGCTCTCACGCGGACAAAAAGCTTTTCTTAGCATTTCCTGCAATGATTTGACAGATGACAGCAAAATGGAGAAATGAGATATAAATCAAGTTTATGGTTTGTCATTTCCCTTCCCTATTTGAGCGAACTTTTGCACTGCAGCATCGACTAAAAGCAAACAAAACCAACATGCTTGCTGACCATTACATGCAAGCATTACTTACATAAAAGATAAAAAGATAAAAGATGACATCAGAACCTTTAAGATTTCAAGTGCAAATTAAAATGAAGATATGCTTTTAAATATAAGTTGAAAAGTGACTAGGATATTGTGTTCTAACCTAGCAGTCTCTAAAGGTGGACAAGCAGGTGGCCAAGCCTCGTTGTGCATCTCCAACTTATCGATAATGTAGTGCCGAAGGCCTCTCACATCCCTCGGAAATCCTATATGAACATTTAAAAAACATGCTCGTATACAGACAAAGGTAAAGTACATCACAAGTAAACATCAAAGATCTTTATTGCTCTTTAACCGCCTGAGAATATCCGTTAGTTTGAGAGTACACTCACTGTCGCCAACTCATTGCCATATACTCTCCTATTACAGACGCTCACACCCCCCGTATCTCCAAGCACAAGTGTTGTCACTACAGAGTGGGACCCTTTTTTCACCTCTTTCCCTTTTCCTCCTCTGCCCTCTCCCTCATTTCCTCTCCTTTCTGCTCCCTTCTCCATCGATTCTTCCATTTGAAACAATAGCAAGTTCTTTAGGGCCAGATTTACTAAACGGCAAATTAGCACGAGATTGCAATCCCATAAAAGTGCTGATGGGAGTGAAAACTCTTCCAAATGCATATGCAATAACAACCTCATGCTGCCTAGCCACGAGGAGCAACCGATTTGCTAGAGATGGTCGGCGACTACGCTTTTCACTTTTTTATCGTCTTTATTAAATTGCAGCAAAAGAGGGTTTGGGGTGGCGCAAAGTGTTAGTAATGGTCTTAATGTTAACGCCGTTTCAACCAAATATATACCATTGTGAACACTTGGAACTAGTGACGGGTTTTTTATGGATATATTTAGATACTGTTTTGTGGCTGTGCTACAAATAATTTTATCTCACTTTGGACAGGTGCGGGGGGTTTTGTTGGTCCTGTTTTTTAATTAGTCATTGAGTTCAGTTTATAGCGTCATCTGGGTTAATAGTTGTTTGCTTTGGTTCGTATGTGATCGTCTATTTTCCTCGTCTGGTCTGTCGTCTCTTGTGGTTGTCCTCTGTCTGTTACGTTTTGATGTTGGTTTACTTATGTAGTGTTGCGCAGAATTCTTGTTTTTTTTGCGTCTTGGTTGGTTGGATTTGGTATTCCGATTTTTCTGCAGGCCATGTTGCTAGTTGCACTAACCATTTCCTTGAACCAGGGTGTTTCCGGTGCTTTTAGAGAGGGTCATGTCTTGTTTCTGTGCTTATGGAGGGGTAGTCGAATTCGTCTATATTTTCTATCTCTCTAGACTCTTCATATATAATTTTTATGCTCTTCTAGTCTGATGTTTATGAGATTTTTGTGTACTTGTGTGGTTGGAGTGTCCCATAGTCGCTTCTGTGAGCCTGTATACGAAGTCCGATAGTTGTCGCTTTTCGGCCAGTCACGTGTTAGCTACTTTCTGTATAGCTGGTTATCTCTTTGTGGGACTGTTTCACCACTCCATGCACCAGTGGCGTTGGTACCCCCTATTTTGTCCCTTCACACGACTCCTTCTCCGCTGGTTCAATAGCGGTTCTTAGAGCTTTACACACTCGCCAAACGATATTATGACCACTTAGTTAAGACTCCTTCATTTCATTTCCTGTGTCCATTCGTTTTCCTAAGGGCGCAGCATAACTATCGTCTGTCACGTGTCCATTTGCTTTTCCCTCGTCGCCGCACGCCACACCCACACAAGCAGTTTTTATGCCCCACATCCCAAGCCCCGTGCCAGTCTTCCGTTTATCAATGGCCTGTTCGTTTGCTCGTGAGAAAGAAAACACAGACTCCTGTAGAACAAACCACCAGATATTTAAACCCAGCCAGAATTGCCACCCCTGCAATTACG
Organism: Sinocyclocheilus anophthalmus; assembly: GCA_018155175.1. Classification (NCBI taxonomy): domain Eukaryota; kingdom Metazoa; phylum Chordata; class Actinopteri; order Cypriniformes; family Cyprinidae; genus Sinocyclocheilus; species Sinocyclocheilus anophthalmus. Next base: position 151,597 of record JADLZN010004606.1, read on the forward strand.
ACGGCCTCGGTACGTGCGGAGCGACCCTTACCACTCTTCTGCCGTGTCTTAATATGGCCCCTGACTAACCCATATTCCGCATTCGGGATCTCAGGTCTAGCTGCAAATACGCACAGCAATCCTGCTGCCCGATGCCGATTGTTCATACAGTTTTCTTGCTTTCGTTGGCGCGCTACTCAACTTTACTCCCGAGTGGTCAATGGAGGGACACTAGATTTGGTAAGACCGGATAGATTGCTGTCGCAGTGCCGAGCAGTGTGTGCACCTGTTCCGCTATTCTGTTAATCGATCGCCCTGCACCTTGTGCTCGAACACACGCTATGCCACACGTAGGACGCAACACCCACCGAACAGGATTCTGGTCGATAGGACAAGCGGCCAGACACAGATGCTCGACGAGATAAGCCGCACTCCCCCCAGGATCTGCAACCACTTCCAGAGAGCTTAATAACAGATGAACTAACACCTGCCCGACCGTAACCACCCTAGCAATCATATGATTTTGTTTTCTTTCGACTGCGATCGTCACCAGCGAGCTGCAGGGGTTTAATTTGGCTCAGATAGGATATTTGTGCTGTGCTAGGATTTTTGTTAGTGCTATTACGATCACAAAGCCAGTGATTCTTCTTGCGTTAAAAATCTTCGGTTGTGTTCTACTGAAGAAGCAAAGTCACCTACATCTTGGATGCCCTGGGGGGGGTAAGTGCTAAAAAAATTTAACATATGTTCTAGTGTATGTGTATGCTATGTGACCACCCCATTCGACTTTGAATAAAGCGCATCGAAGCTGAAGGACAGAACAAAAACGCTGTCTTCGAAATATGCTTCTACCGTCATACGAGATGTTCAGCCCGACGAGACTCGATACAGGTCCGGTAAGCTTTGGACACCGGGAATTCCCTTGAAAAGGCGCCACACAGATGGAACTAAAGGAAAAGACACATTTTGAACATCTGAGTGTGATCACCAGGCCACCGGTTGAACTCAGCAGAGCTTGCAGGAATGCCAATCGCGGAGAATCAAGTAACAGGAGAAAGACAGAGGGAGATCAGTAACAGTGCTACTTGAGCCCTTCACATCAGCTGCATGCCTGCAGAGCCTCATTGACAGCTTTAGTCAACAGCTCTTCCTTTTACCCCCTTAAAATTCATCAAAGCTGTGGAAGAATTTCACTCTGTCCCTTCATAAGAATGTCCACTTTATTTTACAAGACAAGAACACAAAACTAGACTAACAAAATCCACATACAAAAACACCCAAATAGTAAAGGAACATCTGGTGATGAGTTTTTCTGAAGGAAAATGATACAATAATTCAAGGATTGGCAACAGTGAGTTAAATGTTTATGAGGAGAATGGACAAACAGATTCAGTTCCATCAGTTCATCCCTCTGGCTTCAGCATAGCCTGTACCCATAGCGCATGACTGAACAAAGAACAGTTATTCATGAATAAAATGGATTCATCTGTGTGGAAAAACCTCACAAGTCAAATTAGTGCGCTCTGCAGAGGGCCTCAGTCATGAACACAAGCAGAATGAATTTCCAGGTAAATCAATTGTCACTGCAGCAACAATTTACATAAGAATGGTTTTATGAACAATGTACACAATTTTCTCCTCATATTTCATGAACAAGACCCAATAAATGCAGTCTACCATTTTTTAAAGGTGATTTATTCTCTTTATTTCCATTTTTTTACATTTACAAAGTTAAAGGGGTCATATGATGCTGCTAAAAAGAACATTATTTTGTGTATTTGGTGTAATGAAATGTTTATGCGGTTTAAGGTTCAAAAACCACATTATTTTCTACATACTGTACATTATTGTTTCTCCTCTATGACAGACCAGCCTTCTGAAACAGTTAGATCGGCTACAAAGCTCATCGGTCTGAAAAAAAAAAAGCGAGGTGTGCTCTGATTGGCCAGCTATCAGTGCGTTGTGATTGGCCGAATTCCTCCAGCGTGTGACGGAAATGTTACACCCCTACCATATGATGCGTGCCTGCACGGCAACCCCATATGACGACCCCGGGCTGGACTCCGGCGATCCACAGCGTGAAGTTGAAGTATTTCCTCAGCAACCAGCACGGATCAGCTCCAGGCATGACGAAGCGATATCGTCCTCTTTTGGAAGGCCAAAAAAAGTAGTTTCGCTTTCCCAGCAAAGCCCACAAGCGCATTTCAGGACATGGCGGCGCGGGGCGGCAACCAAAGCATACATACAGTCGAGAATAACAAGTACATTCTTTCTTGCAGTGAACATTGGGCGGGGGCGGGGGTGTTATGCAAATTCCACTAGGACGTTAGACAGTTGTGGGGGGTGTTAGACGAGACCGTTTGGGTAGGGTGTGCGGATCATAACTTTTAACAAGAATCACTCATGGATTTGAACTTACCACACCTGTCTTTGCAATTTTACAGATTTTCTTTATGCACCAAGAGTTTGTAACATTCCAAAGAGAAAGGAAAAATTGAAATCGCATCATATGACCCCTTTAACAGTGTTTATATTGTGTATGTTTATACTGCTGATCCCACACATAAGGTTATCCAGAAGAGAAAATTGTATTGCTCAGATGTTACTTGCATTTTCAGAGCTCAGAAGATATTTAATCTATATTAACTTTGTCTTGAATGTTTTGGTAAAATTTGTTAATGTTTTTGTAAGAAGATTCACGTGTTCACCAAAGCTGCATTTATTTGATTAAAAAAAATACAGTTAAAACTGTAATATTGTGAAATATTATACAATTTAAAATAACTGGTTTCTATATGAATATATTTTAAAATGCAATTTATTCATTGATGGCAGCTGAATTTTCAGCATCATTACTCCATATTGTCACTTGATCCTTCAGAAATCATTATAATATACTGATTCAGTGCTCAAGAAACATGTCTTATTATTATACAAAGTTAAAAAAAACAGTTGTGCTGCTTAGTATTTTTGTGGAAAACACTATTATTTTACAGGACTCTTTAAGTAATAGAAAGCATTTATTTCAAATACAAATCTTTGTATAAAGAATGTATTTACTGTCACTGATCAATGGAGTGCATCTTGTGAACAAAAACATTAATTAAGACCCAAACTTTTGAACAATAGTATATAATATATATATTATAAAATGTTATTTATATAATATTAATTCATGAGAAATAAATTAGAGATTAATTGAAAATGTTTCCGTTCATATTAAAATCTCAGACTTGTAATTGCAGAATCTCATCACAAATTGTTGAGATCTCTAATGAAACTCTAGAGGTGAAATTACTAGGGTTCGTTTCTTAGGAGGAAAAGTTTCCATTTAATCACATTGCTTGCTACGACTGAGAAATTAAAAGCATTTGTGGGTTTTCTTTCCTACAGGAAAACAAACGCTGAACTATAATTATAAACGACCACAACAGCAACAATAATTGCATGGTCTCTAAATTGCACACTACCTTCAGAGAGGGAAATCCTGTGATGCCGAAATTGGTGCACACTTTTCTGTTGCTTTCATTAGCACAATCAATAGCAGCCAGATCAACAGCAGGCTTCCATTCTACAACAGCAACAAAATACAGAATGCAGAGTTTATGAAACGGAATCAATGTACAGAATGGGATCGATAGTGTTTTTGCAAATGGATTTCAGTTGCATGTTGCTTAGTTAAAAAAAGGCTGTGTTATGACAGTAAGGAGTCCGTGGTTAAAAATATCAAACATCTGTCTGTGCAAATACAACGTCAACACCACGTCAAATAGCATCTGGAACAATATGACCAAGCAGAGTTTCTGATCAACACTGAAGATACCGTGTTCTCATTCACAACATATGCTCCATTAACCTTTAACAAAGGGGACTTCCAGGTGTCAAAAGAGTGTGTTTTTGATGATACTGTGATACTGTCAACCTAGATTAGGCAGCTCAAAAACTTCAAGCCTAGAGCAACAGAACAGGAAAAGATATATGTGCACTTTAAAGGGATCATATGATGCTTTTTTAAAGATCATTATTTTGTGTAACAGAATATGTTGACATGCTTTAATGTTCAAAAAACACATAATTTTTCAAATAACTGTACATTATTGTAGGTCCTCTATGCCCCGCCTCTCTCAAACGCTTCGTTTTCTACAAAGTCCCTCCTTCCGACAAGCGCAGTCTGCTCTGATTGGCCAGCTGACCCAGTGCATTGTGATTGGCCGAACACCGCAAGCACTCGTCGGAAATGTAACGCCCCTTACCATAATCGCGAGCTTCAGCTTTCAAAATAAATGTAAAGACAGTAAATAATGTCATTAGTTTTACCATCAGTTCAAGCCCGAAAGGGGAACAGAGTCGCGTGACAGACACAGTGATGAAGCTGGTATGTGTTTGCAGTACACAAGGGGGGGCCCCCCCCCACCCCCAAAACGGTTAATACCAGATTGTCATAGCAAAGTCAGAATTACCTCCTCTCCTAAGTTCATGAAACGGTCGTCCATAAAATGCATTGCTGTTCTGTTGTAAGTAATCTTAAAGATTCCTAAATGCATCTACTTTCGGAAGGCCAAATAAAGTGCTTTTGCACTGAAACACACAGCGTCTCCCTGACATGCTGCTTCAACACTAACTGCGGTTACTGAAACCACGCCTTCTTTCTTTGCGTGCACATTTGGGCGCATTATGCAAATATTTCCACATAGTGAGGTAAATATGTGGGGGCGTGTTAGAACGAGCCGTTTTAGGGGGGGTGGCTGAATCTTAATTTTTATAAAGAATATCTCTTTGGATTTTTAAGACTTTAGTCTTTGCAACTTCAGGGATCTTATCTATGCACAATCAGCTTGTAACACTCCAAAGAGAAAGGAAAACTTGAAATCGCATCATATGACCCCTTTAAACTAGCTGTGTCTCAAAACCTAAATGAACTGCCTACATTTGTAAGGAACAAAATGAACTCTAAATGCACCAATGATTCCCATAAATGTTGCCCAAGTAGACAGGCAACATCAGCTCTCTATTTCACAGAGCATACTCACTTGGTAGACAGAATAAGCTGACATGGTAGGTAACTCACTAAGTCACTGTCTAGGCTTACTAGGTTGGAAGCTCACTTGGCATGCCGTTCACTAGTTCATTTGGTGGGCAGCTTAGGTAAACATTGCTTGGTTATATGTATATGTCAATACCGTTGTACAAAGAAGGCAGCTCACCATTATGTAACCTAGTTAGCTGTCTACCAGCTTTTCTCAGTTAGCTGTGTTTCTAACTATTCATTGTCCACTAATAAAACTCATCTGTAGGTAAATTAGTCATCATTGAGGTTTAGTTAGGATAAAACCCCTCATAAAAATCACTACAAAATCACTAGTAACTAATGTAAATCCGCAATAAATATCTGTAAAGTATCCTTTAAACCTTGTGGAAGCTTATTGCCATTGTGTTGATTTAGTTTTGACAAAAGTGGAAGCAAATACCAACTACAATACCACAGTGCTAGTGTAGTAGCCATAACAGTAACTATATTATTTCGGATTAAACCGGTTACCATGGTAAATGATACTGTAACGGAAGTCCAGCTGTTTTGCATTGACGCTGCAGGACACAAACAGCTGATAGTGTGCGACAGTATCCTGTCTTCATGTGTAAATATGAGGCTACTAACCTTTAATATCTCTGGCGAGGCTTTTCCAGGTGGGTGAGAAGGCAACACAGTGTCCGCACCAGGTCGCGTAAAACTCCACGAGAAGAGCCGCGGTGGAGTTAAAAAGCACGGAGTCCACATTCTCCGGTGATAAAATAATAATCTGATCCGACGCGGTGTACAGCCCGGCTTCGGAGATTAAAGGACTAAGACTTATAAAACAAATAAAAGCACATAGGAAAGAGTTAAATGGATTTGATTTGGTTTTTGTCGTGTAACGAGACGTGGCACAGCAGCTCCGCCGCGCCATTTTCCCTAATTTCAGGCAGCTCAAACTAAACTAACTCTATAGAAAGTGCTAGAAAGTTTATAGCGACTGGTCACACGCTCAACTCCCTCCCACTTAACTCTGCTCTGTTAGTTTTCATATATCATTTCTTTTTGTTATACGAAGGTCACATTAAAACTGTCTTGGAAACTTGATGTTCAACTGTTTTTACGTTTAATTTGAATGATTGTCTTTTGTCCTCCCAGGCCCAATTTTTCAATCTTAAATCAATTATAAATATTTGAATTATGTGTTTAAAACGATAATAGTCCTACCAAAGAGTGAGATAAATATAAAGCATTTTCATTTTATTATTACAAAAATATTTCTATGTGTTTATGCACCAATTAAAATCGTACCTCACACAGTTGCAGCGTCTTTTCCATAACGAGCAAAATTTTCAAAAAGTTATGAGTTATTAAACGTGGAGAAAGAAAATAAACAGAAAATCAAATGTTGGTTGTATTATTTACAGCCTGAACACAGAGGGAGACATATATTGTGTCATATCGTATATGTTTACTTTTTTTCATTGATCAATATGTGGATGTTATAGGTGTAATATCATATAATTTTTGCTGAATTATTCACCTTAGGTAATCACATTTGTTTTTAAAATTGCAACCCGTTTGCTTAAAAGTCCCAGATGGATCCATTTAAAAAATATATAATAATTCCATCCATCAATATATTTTTGTTGCCACAAAACAAATAGGACATATTTGTTCTAAACTATGATATCTCTGGGTTTTCTTATTAGACTTAAGCCAGAGCAGGTTTGGTCATTCCTCTATACTGACACCTTGATCCTTTCGTTCAGAATCACCCTTTGCTCAAATATTGACATATTGTGTATGTCCAAAGTTCATGTCCAATGTCTTGTCCAAAGTTTCTGACTGGGCACATTCCACCCAGGGAAACTTTAATTTAAAGGGTTAGTTCACCCAAAAATGAAAATTCTGTCATTAATTACTCACCCTCATGTCGTTTTAAACCTGTAAGACATTCGTTCATCTTCGGAACACAAATTAAGATATTTTTGATGGAATCTGAGAGCTGTCTGACCCTGCATAGACAGCAACGCAACTGAAATGTTCCCAAGTCCAGAAACGTAGCAAGGAGATCTGTAAAATAATCCATGTGACATCAGGGGTTCATCCGCAATTATACAAAGCTACAAGAATACTTTTTGTGCGCGAAAGAAAAAAAAACGACTTTATTCAACAATTCGTCTCCTCCACGTCACCCTGTATTTGGGGGGTGTCCTTCTGTCTTCCTTGTCCCTACACTGTGAACACTCCATATTTTACTTTTGTTTACGTCCAGCTGATACTTTCCAAAATGGTGCTACAGGGTGATGCTGAGGAGACGAATTGTTGAATAAAGTCTGGGGTTTTTTTTCCTTTTGCGCACAAAACGTATTCTTGTAGCTTTGTATAATTGCGGATGAACCCCTGATGTCACATGGATTATTTTACAGATCTCCTTGCTATGTTTCTGGACTTTTGAACATTTCAGTTGCGTTGCTGTCTATGCAGGGTCAGACAGCTCTCAGATTCCATCAAAAATATCTTAATTTGTGTTCCGAAGATGAACGAAGGTCTTACAGGTTTGAAACGACATGAGGGGGGAGTAATTAATGACAGAATTTTAATTTTTGGGTGAACTAACACTTTAATGTTTATACTGAGAGGGACGTTGGTTCAGGCCTGACATTTTACACAAGGCACGTGTCACAAATACAGTAAATTTTGCTGTGCCATTAGCATTAGAGGCACAAATATTTATTTATTGTGAGAACTGCTGAATGTGTTGAACCAGTATCTAACAAAATTATCATCAAATGTCTGTTTACCCCCTCTCCCGCGTCAGAGTTCTTGACTTTTTTTGATTGTATCCAACAAATAAAATCATACAATGTCATCATTTTGAGAGATTTAAATTTTTCTCCTATTCCCTCGCTTCCAAGTTTAGTCAAATAAACCTAGAATTGTACATTACGAATATTGTTGGCTCCTTGACTTATTGCGTTTGTTCCTCTTTCTGGATAAAAGCATCTGCTAAATGCATAAATGTAAATGTTATTTGACATGCAATTCACTATTATTAACAAAGCGTAATGACCCAAAACTTAATATTTAATGTCATCCTGCTTCAGTTTTGTTAATAAAAAGTGTATTTTGGTGTTTGTTTCATGCTAGAAAATGGCAAACCTGGGATTTAAACAGTATTTAGACATGCACATCTTTATCTAAGCATTTGTTGAAAAAAAAAGGCCCTTTTACATCATGACAAAATGTAAAAGATTTCACAACAAATGTTACGACTGAGAAATGACAAGATCTTTATTTACAATTTCCAAAGGATCAGTTCAATTAACAAATATATATATACACATGGAAGCAAAAGGAACCACGTCCCTTTTCACAGCAATCTTCCACGAGTCCACTCACAGGAGATAGGCATGGACTCTATTTACATGGGTAAAACAATTTACAAGTCTTCAAGTGCACCTCTGTCACTCACAGTACATCATTATAAATATACATACACTTACGGGATGCGAAACATTTCTACGACCTACCAATTTAAAAGTAGAAACTGATTAACAAACCACTTGTGCCACACAAATCCTAATTTCCCGCCCACAGTTAAAAGTTTAAACACATTAGCCAAAAAGACTATTAGTAGTAGCCTATTGTCAGAACGAGGTAGAGATCTCCGTTACCTATATAATTAGACATGCTATTGGATGAGCAACTGATGCTGGGTATCAGAGAGTTGCTGCATAGATGAAGTTTAACCCACTGACACGGCACAATGCTCTAGATCTATTCTCACAATGATGCTGCAGGTCACTATTGGACAGTCTGGCTCAGGAAGTACAGCTTTAAGAGAGGTGAGGAAGGGCTGGTTACAGCTAATTATACACATAAGACACTATGATGATAATATGTTTCTTATGAGACCAGGATTGTAATGGCGACTGATTTACAAACAAATATGTACATCACCAGCATTCGAGGATAACAGACGAGATGGACGTGCTGAGCCCTTGAGCAGTTCATCTGAAAGGTACACAATGAGTAAAACCCCTCCTTTAAAAGTAAACAAACATGCCCTTGTGCCAGTGATAGCGTAACATTTCCACTCCTCTTTTCTTAAAACACAAAAATGTACTTTAAAAAGGTTCTGATGATGGGTACACACACACACACACACACAAAGTAAGGCAGAAATGTACATCTTACAGTATTAGAGGTTTGTCCAGCTATGAAGAAATAAGTTAAGAGTTAAGATTAAAGCCAAAAGGGACTGTTACGACACTGGTCAAAGGAAGGCTGGGAAAAGTCGCTTGTGCATGAGCAAACATAACAATGGAGGCACTTAAAATGAATGGGATAAAAGGCAAATGTTAAGGCTAGAACCCAGCATGTCCGTGTTTAGCACAGTTCATATTTTTCAATTCAATCTTTTGGCATCCAACAACTGTAGCAGGTGTTGCCAATACAACATTGTTTTGTATGGAGCAAAACAAAGCCATTACGAGAAGTCGTCCTGTTGCTTTCAAAAAGCAGTTAAATATCATTTACATATTTTTGCATTCAACATTATCTTGCATCAAATCCCTTTACACTGTATTGCCATTTCAACATTCAAATTGTACTTATTGTGCTTAGTTCTGCAATTAATCATGTAAATGGTAAAATAATCTCTTTTCTTTAAAAACTTTCCAATGTTACTTTCAAATTCAAATGTTACTTTAAAAAAAAATTAATAGAATTAAAGAAAAAAAAAAAGTATTTCTTATGATACAATCTAGTTGGAAATAAAAACAAGTCTTTGAGTCTTTAGTTCTGTCCTGATTTGATCTGACCCTTGAGTTTTAATCACAAGACTTGAGAATGGCAGAGCCAGTTTTAGCAGCGGTGATGAACAGACACAGTATGAGGAATCTGGACCCAAACAGCTGCTACAATTAACACCGGACCATCAAGAGCGGAGTTCATCAGACTTCCCGGATGAGAATGTGAACAACTCCATGACAAGTCAGACCTCTGACAAGGTGTTGTGGCCTTGAATCCTGGATCCACAACTTTCCGTGGATTGCACAAGCAGACTGAAAGAGAATTCCTCACTGAGAGTCCTTTTATGCCAAATCCTTTATTTTGTGTTTAACAGAAGGTACCTAAAACATATCTCTGTACAGGCATCATCAAAGAGTTCTTTTGGACTTCTTCTCTTGGATTTGGGTCAGAACGTCAGCAGTGTCTTTTAGCAAGGCATCAAAAATCCCATCAGCAAGCTGCATCTTTACAAAAAGTTCATCCTCATCATAGTTCACCCACTGGGATTCCTCTTCATGCAACTCCTGGACCTTGAAGTGGAAGAGTGATTATAGACATTTAAATGCCTAAGCAAGTCTATAAATCAAATAAAATGCAATTTCAGACACCAGCATTCTGAATTTGAGGTTTAATACACTTACTAGAATGTGGTCAACTCTGTCTCGCTTTTTCCGTCCAAATTTGATCATTTTCTGCCAGTCTGTTTTCTGGTTCTGCTCTTTCTTTAGACCACACAACTTCAGTACCTCAGTGGTGACAAATTCCTGAATAAAGAAAATACATAAACACAAATAAACATACTTAAATAAATAAAATATTTATGATGGTAAAACTGAATTTTCAGCAGCCATTACTTCAGTTTTCAGTGTCACATGATCAAGTCATTCCAATATACTGATTTGGTGCTCAAAAAACATTATTATCGATGTTTAAAAAAATTGTGCTGCTTAATATTTTTGTGGAAACAGTGATATTCTTTTAATTGATGGACAACATTCAAAAGAACAGCATTTGAAATAGAAATATTTTTTTATCATCGTTAAAAGTCTTTACTGTCACTTTGCATACCTGGACTATTGTGATGTCATTGGGGCATTTCACCTGATGGAAGTAGGTGGAATTAAGGCGACGTGGCTTCATCCATTGTGGCTGATCAACTTTTGGATCTTCTGCATAGATGTCTTGAATAACTTCCCATGATAAATCAAAGATGGCCTGTAAATCAATATAACAGCAAATATTTTTATTCATCTTCTTGGAAATGTTTACAAAAACCTTGTCAAGGTTAAACAAACACCTCAATGTGAGCATCTCAATCCCTACCAGTTTGTAGCTTTGTTGGCATTGAGTCTCCAGGTCACTGGCTTTGGAGTCTCCTTCCAGGAAAATATTAGAGGGCTGAGGTTTGGATATTCCAATCAGGCTTGGTCTACCATGACCCAGTTTGCAGCTTTTCCAGATCTCCTGAGTAGCAGCGATGACCAGTTTCTCCACCTCCTGGACAGTGTGAGGAACAATGATGGCAGGCTCCTCAGGTTGCTTCATCTGCACGGGAAGTTCAGGCCTGGGTGGTGTTTTGACCTGTTCATCCGCACTTAAACTCAAGGAGCTAGAAATCCCATCTTGCTGCTGTTGACGTTTTTGCTTCTGCTGTTGTTTTCGTGAACTGAGACCAAAGTCCTCATCAAACCAGTCCTGCTCATCACCAAGGACATCGAAGAGCTCACGGCTCAGTTCCAGCTCTGCCAGACGTTTAGCTAGCTCTTCCTGTCCACTCGTACCCAGGACAGGGCTCTCCTGTTGAAGAAGCATAGTTAACACTAATCAAGATCACCTCTTACAACTTCCCTCAAGAGAAGATCTGATTTTGAACTTTGCAACACACTGCAGGCCTAAAAAGAAGGTTCCAAGGTAACATCAGCCCTCAGATGTCTGTCAATACAGCTGGAAATGTCAACTTAAGCTTTACACATTAGCAATGTTATCAGTTTGTTGGGTAAATCATTCACTTAATTTCAATAAATAACTTTTATTGAAGACTGTTTTTTTAACTGGTTTCTCATTTATTCTATTCTATAGGATCTTTAGATAAATCTAAATCTTCAAAGTCACTTACAGGTCTGTTGCAATGCTCTGGAGATGAAAGTTCCTCCTGATCATCATCAAATGAGGAGCGGAAACTCTCGGTCTTTGTTTTAGATGAAGACCTGCTCTGAGACTTAAAGTTGTTGCTTCTAAGTCCATCATCTTCATTGATGAAGTCTCTTTTCAACTGATTAGCAGCTGATAACTTCTCCTCTTTGTCTTTCTTGATCTTCTGAAATTGCTTCACCGCATCACTTAAGAAGCTTTCCACAAGTTTATCTGCTAGTGTAGTCAAAGCCCTTTTGTTATTCAAGTCTTCTCTATTATCGAGACTGGCCTCCTCGATTGAGATGTCAGTGGATTTCTGAAGACCATCAACTCTAGACTTCTCATCCTCAACCAACAGGTCCAAAATGACTGCTGTTGGTTCCTCTTCCTGCTTTTGTTTGTTAGATGTCCCTTTATCCAAATTATTGAGCAATGAACCAACATTATCAACAGATGCGTCCTCGAATTTGAGAATGATGTGCCTGTCTCTGCCGTTAGGCACAGTGTGCCGACTTTTGTCACAGTCTTTAATGATATTGCAGTCAATATCATTAAAATCCAGGTTATGCTGAGATTTAATAAAGGTGCTTTGCCCAGTTGAAAGCTGTTTGATGTTGAGTTCCAATGGCTTTTCATGTTCATCCAAAGGCTCTCTGGCCTCAGGATGCAAATCTAGGTCAGATTTTTCTCCTTTCATTTTGTTTAACAGATTTCTGTGTACCAACTGTTTCTCAGAACCTTTGTTTTTACTATTTGGCTGGTCATCATATGATGAATCTTCATCTTCAGTGTCTGCACTGGCCTCAAATTTCTCTGGAAGACGAGAGATCTCGTCTGTTGAGGCGAATATACCATGTTTTTCCCTACACTCAAAGTACACCACCCCATCGTAAGTTCCATTGTTACTTCCCTCAGGGTTGTCCAGTTCAACCCCGGCCCAGAATCCATTGGCAAAGTTAGTTTGTCCCTTGAATCTCAGTGTCCCTGGTTGTATATTACTCACCAGAACCCGGTCTCCAATGCAGAAGCCTGGCAATTCGTCCTTTACTGGCAAAATTGGCATTTGGGGCTGTGGTGAAGTTGAAAATTTTGAAGGACTCCTGATGTCTTCTTTGGAGCCTTTACCAAGGCTATTAAGGTCTGCATGACTTTCAGTTTGGAAGCTGCCGTTAGTACTTCCTGATCGAACACTTAGTTCTTCTTCAATTTCCTCTTCACTGCTGTACATTGGAGACTTAACAGATTTTTCTTTGGGCTCTGGGGCAGAGGGTGATGTAGGCTTTGATTCATGATTATCCTCCTTAAATGATGACCCAAAGGAAGACTCAAAGTCATCGTTATAGCCATCTCCTAAGGGTGACGGTCTATCTTTCATCTTTGGTGAATCCTCCCTCTTGGACAATGAGAAGTCAGGGGTATAAGAACGATCTATGGCTGAAGGAGTCTTTTCAGCTGAAGGATAGTCTATATCTTTTGATTTCACCACAGGAGATGCGCTTGAGTCAGTAAATCTCATACTCTCTCCAACATCTGCAGAATCCTGAAATACTGGCTTGTCATCAGCATCCTTCTCAGACAACCTTTCCTCTTCAAATTTGGGTTTCATGTCATTCAGAGACGGAATCTGAAGTCCAAGATCCAGTTTAAGCAGAGGGTGAGAGTGTTGGTCAGATTGGTCATTCTCAGACCCCTCCGACTTTGCATATTCCAGTTCCTCCATAATACCTGACTTGTGGCTAGAGACCACGCTCTCATCTTCAGAAAGGAGGTCATTGGCTTCTGGTCTAGCAGAATGTTCTTTGATTGGGGGGGCATCTTCTGACTGGTGCCTCAGATACTCTGGACTATGCAAGCTCCTCAAAATGTCCATATGTTCTGGACTTCCCATAATTGGAGTTGGAGTAACTGTAGGAGGATCTTCATCTGAGGAAATGTCATCATGTTCGGAAAAATACTTATGAAGTCTTGATGGTGCAACATCATCTGCAAACAAAAGCAGACATCATACACAATTATAGCATAATGTACACTTTTATGCCCGAATTTGGTCAGAATCAATATTCTTAATGTCAACATTCATGTATTTAGGTTAAAAGGCATTGCACCTTTATCTGCTGATGTCTCCGTGGGCACAGTGTCTGATTTCTCAGATTCTGTGACAATCTTCCAGTTCTTGCTAGTCTCAGGCCTATAAAGTAAATGTGCATCAAATGTTATGGGAGGTATACGAAAAACAAAAAAACAACTGAGAATGGAGAGTAAATTAAAAATGTTTGGTAAATGTCAAGGCTGACCTCTGAAGCGGAGGGGGTTTTATCCGAGGCTTTTCAGTGGCTGACGTGGGAGTTTTAATCTGGGGTTTAGTAGCTGGAGTGCTGTCTGGCTCTTTACTCAACTCAGCCTTGGTCTTCTGAATAAAGTCATTATATGACTGGGGAACCAGAGGAAGAGAGAGCTTCAAACATTAACACATACAGCATATGGATAGCATTTTTTTTAATAGCCAATTAAAATACTATAGCAAAATAACACAGCAAGACAAGCGGTTTCTTTAAGAGAAACAGTACAGAAACAGGTGATGAATATGAAAGGTAATGATGGCTGACCTCCAACTGTTTCAGCAGACTCGCCTCCTGAGCTTTCAGTCGCTCTTTTTGCCTCTTCTTTTGCTCTTTCTTTAGCTGGTACACCACTGATTTGCGCTTGCGTAGCTCATCCTTAAGGGCGCGAATACGGCTCTCAATATCACTCTGATCGGATGTGGTCTCTGAGGTAAGAGCACAAAAAATATCACCATTGTCAAATCATTGTCCTTGCTAAAAAAACACACTTAATATGGCATTAAACATTTTATAGTCTCTATAAAGATTAGAAGTGGAAAAGTAGAACATTTAAATATTAAAGATAGGTAATGCTTTAAACCTAAAAGAAGCACAGTTTCTTTTAGCACAGTCTCTCTTTTAGACAGATCATCTATATAAGGCAGATAGACTCATCTGTGCTCTAATAACATGGTTTAATCCAGAGAAGTGCACACACAGAGATAAACAGAGCATTATATTTTGCTGGCACAGTGTTCCTCTTCTTGTGTTCACATATCCAATTTAGTAAAGATGTAAAGGATAAACTGGAGCAGGCTAAATTAACATTCCTGGTATGTAGCACTTTTTGAACTATTACTATTATTAGAAAATTAAGCAAGTAAAAAAGACCAAGGATGACATGAATTAAGAAAGCCAAATGCTACATGAAACTATTCTAAATGTTGCAGTCTTCAAAGAAAACAGGTCTACATTACATTGATAGGACAAATCCAGATAATTTCCAAAGTCTGATGGGGGTAGCAAGGATCTTACCGGATGGAGTGGCTGAATGAGGGTCACTGGTGTGGGGCTCACTGGTCTTGGAGCTGGAGCGCACCTGCATCTTGCTGCTTCCGCTGGTGCCAGTGACAGTCCCAGGCCGGCTACTGTCTGAATGTCGAAGAGAGCTGAGGCTGGCTTTCTCTGGAGGAGACTGCAACACATACAGGAAGAGGGATCACGGACATGTAAATCACACTCACCAAAGAGAGCTATAATCAACCCTGTTTAATGTAACAGCACATTAACAACTTTGGACTACTTGAAAGATGCAAACAATTTTGCATATCCCTATGCTCAATATCCAATCATAGCTCTAATGACAAACATTAGATGGAGAAGTAAATACATTTTTTTAACAAAACTCCAAGTCTCTCTATGTATAGGTTCAGTTTTCACCTGTTTACTGTCTGTGGCGTTAAACTCAGGTGAGTAGATCATATCAGAGGCAGGACTGTTGCTCGGATGAGGAGAGTGGAGTTCAGAGACAGGTCGGTCTGAGGAAGGGCTGGCCAGCTGCTCTGGAACAGACAAATCAGTGTGCACACTGGACATGGACAATGCTGGGGAGCCATCATCTTCGCTGCCTGCTTCTGTGAGAACATGCATACAGATACACAAGATGTAACAGTTCAATTCATAATTGTTGCTTTGGCGCTTTTTTGCACTGACTTAAAAAAAAAAAAAACTGAAAAGAGTAAACATAAACAGCAGAAAACCTTTTGAGGGGTTAAAAGAGCACATTTATAAATCAATAAGCCACAAGAGGCTGTGCAGTACAGTAGTACTTGCATGATATCTTGTTTTTATACATGACTTAAGCAATATCACAAGAGCAAGAGAGCTAAACGTAATATTAATTTTAAAATTACATTTTAGACACAATTTTAATTATTATTCCTTTTTTTGTGTGTCTATTTTGGCAACGAAACAAATCCATAGCAGAACTGTTGTGTTCCATGCAACACAGCAGTGTTTCATTACTAAATAAATCAGCTGCTATGAACAAATCGTTTGAATAAATTATTCCACGACTCACTCATATAATTTGCCTCCACCTAGCCTACTGGCAGTTTTAGTTTGACATTCATATTTATTTTCATCATATTTATATATTAAAATTTTTATTTCAAAAACACTGATCTCAACAATATTTCTTCAGTTGTAACTGTACCTATTCAGATGCAGCTTCTATGCTGCCTCTGCAGTGCAAATATGAATTATGTTGTTAGTGATTTCATTTGATTGGTAACAGCTCTATATAGTGTCTTGTTATACTAATTGCATTATTTATTCAATATTAAGATATTTTTCAGGCAGTAAATGTGGATCTTTCAGATGAATTTTAGGAGTGCTGGTTTGGTACTTTCAATATCACTTCCTTTCCTTCTCTGTGTTTTTCACACTCTTCACCTTGTTCTGTGGGACTCTCTTGTCCACCGCTGGTTTTACTGTGCTCACTTTCCCAGCTCCGTTGCTGCAGTGGTGTTCGGTTGCGTGGCTGCTGTTGTTTTTCCCAGGCTTCCAGAGCTTGTTTCTCCATGCGGCGCACTTCGGCCTCCTCCGCGTCCAACCGCTGCCTCCACTCAAGAAGTTCCTCTGCATGTTTGCGCCTCTGCATCAACTGCTGCTCCCTTTTAGTGAGAAACCTACAGGACAGAGAGCGAGAGAGACAAAAAGAGAGACAGAAAAGATGGAAAAGGGGAGAAACAAGATTGTGTAAAGCAAAGTGACAAGATCTGGAGACAGACCACCACAAAAGCAGGCAAAGCAGACGTCCAAATTATGCCACTCCCTCACAAACCTTCTTCAAACACCAGATTAGTCTCTTTTGCAAAGGATGTGCACCCCACACATCCTCTCACACACACACACACACACACACAAACGCTCCAAAACAGGCAAGGCTCCACTTGAAGACCTGCATTCATTTTAATGGGGAAAACAGCCCAATTGTGTCTTTAACAACCTTTTCAGGGTAAAGCTCATGCATCTGATACAGCTCATGGGTGACACATGGAGACAAACTGAAACAAGCAGGTCCACCCAGGGTTTGACAGTGTTACGCTTTTGTCTCTGTAAGTGCAATCCTGCAGTGGAATTATTTGATTGTATATTTGGCTTCAGTCAGAAATATAAATAACTAAATAAATAAGGCTTTGCCAATACAAATGTATAGTTTTTACACATGATAAAGCACATTAAAGTGAAATCTTAATAAGAAGAATTTCACATTTTTTAGCAAGCTGTGCCAGGTAAAAACTTGTGCTTCACTGAAGGCAGGTAATCGTTTTTTTTTTTTTATAAAAAAGCCCTCCATGTATCATGACTTTGGTCTGAGGGATCAAACCCGCCTGGCTTTTTCATTGAGGTTTAAGATAATTAAAAACATGTTAGATAAAAACAGATGGCTTTATCTAAAAGCAATCGTCTTGCCTCGTGAATACAGCTGCCATCTTCATCTAACCATAAATTCTATTATGTTGCCTCAGTCATATATACTCATTAGCTCATCGCGGGCTACACTTATTTAATCAGGGCCTGGAGTTAAGATTTACTGTGGCCATTGGGCAGATGAAGAGGTCCTAAACTAGCATTATTCAGAAGCATCCAATATATCAGTCTGCCCGGCCTGTCTGAAAAGAGAAATTCCTCCCGGTCTCCACTCACCACGATACCAAGTTCAAGAACTGGCATTTATTTAACGAATTTAATGGAGACACTTTGTGTGTGGTGCATGGTTGAAGCTCATGAAAGTTGTTGAGGTTGTATTTCACCACAAATCAGAAAAAAAACTATATTTTGCAAAAAGGCAATAAACCCTAAATTTAAGATCATCAAGATGATTTGCATTGTGATTTTCATGACAATTAAGTTTATAGTAATGAGAATGTACTGACACTCAAAACTATATAATGAACATGACAATAAACAACTGAAAAAGAAATGAGGTAAAAAAATAATAATCTTGAAGCATTACAGGAATGAACATTTAGGAGGGCATACATTTTCTTAACTGTCATGAAGATGATGCAAAAGTTGATGGTCATAAAAACAGGCTTCAAATTTGCAAAATAGAGTTTTATTTTTTCCCTTTTGAATTTAATGTAAAATATAGACATGTTTTTGTTAGATTCACCATATATAAATTACATTTACATATTAATACAAGACAGATTAGCATCCAAAGGCTGGATTTGACAGGATCACACCACAGAGACAAAAGAAATAAGACCCAGAAATCACTCATTTAACCCACCATGATTTAAACAAGTCAAATCTTTGGCTTTGAGATTGATGGTAATCATTTTCAAAACATTTGCCTGTATTTGATCAGCAAATCAAGGCTCAAAAACCTATCACAAAGGATTTTGATAAATCCTTTAATCATTAGAAATTAAAATAATCTTCCCCAGTCAGATAAATAACTATGCTTAATATTAAACTAGCTTTAGCCAAAGAATCTGCTTATTTCAGCATGGTATAGTCAGTTCATTTTCATCCATTCATTCATCACTGCATTCCTCTTTCTGTTTTTATCCCCACTAAACACTCCCCCACCCACCCAGCTGTGGCAGTGGATGAACAAAAGCATGCTCCATGGGAAATAGGTGCTGAGAGAGGGGAGGAGGGAGGGATGGGAAGAGAGAGGAAGATTGTGGGTAACTGTACCTGACCAACTGGCTGTAGATAAAGAACTGGAATTTGGGGTTGAGTTTTGGGAGACAGACAGACAGAGAGGCCCAGTGATGAGCCGTAAAGACAGAGAAGAAATAATGAACAGGAGAACAGTGTCTAAGGAAGAAAGAGAGGAGAGGACAGTCAAAAAAAATCAAGAAGAACAGTGTTGGAGAGAATTAAATAATAAAAGAGTAGAGAGAGAGAGAGAGAGAGATAAAGAAACACCAATCTATGGGACAGAAAAAGAGATTGAGTGTAAATATGTTTCTCCTTACTTTTCTCTAACTACTGTGCAACAAACACATCAGTTATTGACTTTTAGCGGTTAACTACATGCTGCAAATCCTTAACAAGCCACTACTGTGTTACAAACAAGTCAAAAAAAAAATCCTTTACGAGTAAGATGAAAGGTCTCTGTAATTACAAGCTTGCCTGGAAACATTTATCTGCTCCAAAACAGCAGTCTGGAGAGTCTCACAAAATTATCAGAAACACCCGTCATATTTCAGTCTTACCAAAATTAAAACGACCGTTTTAAACATTAAAGTAAAGTTCAATTCTAAGTAGCTTAAGTGAATAAAATAAAAAAAGCATAAAAAATAATAAAAAGCAAAACTTTTAAACAATTATTAACAAGTACATTTGTGACGAACACATGTGAATATCCATAATGGTAGTATGAATTCATTTATGGTGATTTTGAATTTTTGAGAAATACACAACCGTTTATGCTATAGATCTATGCCCCAGACATTTCTTTGTAAAATTAACAAGTTGTTTTTCTATGCAGGCATGTTTGAGTGACTAATTCTGCTAATTTTGCTGTGATAAAAGTAAATACATTAATTTATTAAATTAACTAAATAAAGGGAAGACGACAAAAATGCAAATAATAATTATATTTGCTTTTACAAAAAGAGCTGCCTAGACTGGATTACATATCACTTTGAATGAGATGCAGGATAAAGTGTTTACACGGATGAGTACTGAATAAATACAGCTGGAAGTTATACAAAAGAGATCATCATGCTATTAGTGAGAGCTAGAAAGTGAGCAGAAGAGTGCGAACGGGTGCTACAATCGCAACACAGCATGTGATTAGTTAAATCAGACAAGCGTGAAATCCCTTCCCTCTGTGTACCAATTTTATTCTCAGGACAAAAATATTTGTGTCAGTGCTATGAAAAGTTTCTGAACAACGGGACGACCCTCACCAGTTGTCAAGATATGACTGTAAACAAGAACTTGTTGTCAAGGATTGAGAGGCTGAATATGGGAGAATGAGATCTGACACAATGGACAAAGCATTTAGAAAAAATGTGGAGGTTATGAAATGCATTAGAGAAATCTTGTGACCTGCAGATTGTTTCAGAAATCTGGCTAGCAGAATGTACATCCTGTTTACTAATGGCATAAAGAAGCTGCTCTCTATTTTAGATGTGAAAGATTCCTCCATTCATTAAGGGAGAGGGGTGTTTTCCTACACAGAGCACGCTTATGTTCAAACCCTGTGCACACAGAAATAAACAAACACTTAAAAATGTCACATAGTCAGCAAGCTGTAGACGAACCTCGAATAAATTAATACATGTTATTAGTAGCATTAGCCAAGTCATAAATAAGAAATCACCCCTGAGTACAAAAAAAAGCATTCATTGTCTGTTTGGCCTTCTTGAAAGAGGTTTGCACTAGATAACGTATGCATAAGGTTCATTCAAGTTTGGTTAATATAATCAAATGCACAAAAAGATTTTCTGCATTATTTGAGAGGACAGAAGAGGAAAAAGATGGATGGATAGAAAAGAAACATGCGTGAGGGTTTATTTACTTTTCGTCCATGTGAGAGCGCATCTTTTTCAGTTTCTGCATGATGCTGCTGGTTTCACTGCCCGACACAGAAATGGGGGAGGAACTACGGGTCTCTGCGTCTGTCACAATCCCACTGGGCGGAGCAGACTCCTCTGCCACACCTGATACGGGTGACTCCTGCAGATGTTTCATAAAAATAAAATAAAAAGTGTGATATGTTCAATAAACTACATATAGTACTTAAAAAACAAAAAAAATATATTTTATTTAGGAAAATTTTAAAACACAATCAAAGGACTGACCAGCTTTGTGTCGGCACTCTTGAGCCTCTCTTTGAGTCTGAGTGTTGTGTGTCGCATTCTTTCGATCTCCTCCTGCTGTTTGAGGAGCAGCTGTCTCTCTCTCCTCGCTGCTTTATTGGCCTCCTGCAGTCGTTTGATCTCCGCCTGGGGATAAACAACCCAGCAACATTTTAGCTGTTATTTCTGTTCTGTAAACATGACAACATTTAAGCAATTCAATAATGACTATTTAATTTATTATACATTAATTTGCAAGTGTAGCTCAGACATCATCTCATAAATCCACATATGATTGTTACCTGTTCCTGTTGTAGCTTCAGTATCAGGCCTCTCTGTTTCTTACGAAGGGGTGGCATCTTATCATCCTCTCCTTTATCTCTGAGACGCCTGGTGGAGAAGTGTATGCGTGTATGCATATTAATATTTTCTCCCCACTTGTACAATCTTGATTGCATGAACAGTAATTCATTTCAGAGGCAGTGAATGCTATTAGATTTTAGTGAAAGTTTAAACAAATCTTTTTTTTTCTTTTGAAAAATGTGCATTTTTGAATAATTCTAATTGAAACCAGAGCAATTATTAAGAATGCAAATATGATCCATTTTGATTTTGTTGTTTTTAACATCTCTTTTTCCTGATAATCATAATGAATGTTTGTCCTGCCTCTTCTGGTGTTCCAGCCAGGCCAGTTCAGCCTTGGTCTTCTCACGGAGGGCCTTTTGACGCAGACGCAGCAGAGAACTCTGATGTTGAGCGCGAACTTCCTCCTCCTTCATGTACTGACGCACTAAGTCCATGGTGAACTTAGAGAAGCTGTCCTGGCCACTTGAGAAGGGCATGTTGCCATCCTGCAGTGTATAACGTGATATGGCGCAGTGGAAAAACAAGAGCTGAGTCACTTATCAATCCCATACAAAGAGCTTTTTATCAACACACCAGGAAAACAACAAACAAACTCCAACTATGACAACCAAATAGAACGAAACAACAGGCTTGTTCAACCCGGCTGGGTCAGAGTCATGCTGCATGAGGAGAGCTGACAGGATGTCACCTTTAAGCTCGATCTGGGGCTGGATCTGTCATGGCTGTGGTCGTCGTCAGACTCGGGATGAGGACTGGGCTTCCTGTCCAGCGATTCGCGACGGTGAGCCTCGGATGGTAAAAGAGAGCGGAACGATCTTTCCTCAATGTCATCCTCTGTCATAGAGTCATCAAACTTCACAGAGTACTCTGTGGCGATGGAGGCACTGTCAGCTGATTGAAGGAATAGACAGGAAGTAGTCAAAACTACTCACATTTCTCAAGACAGACTATTTAAGTTGCTTGTCCACAAAAATGTGAGCTTTACCTTTCTCTTCAAGCGGGCTGCGCACAATGTCCGAGCAAAGGGAGTCATCGGCAGCGGTGTGAGCCTGGTCCTCCACTGAACTACTGCTCCTGTCTTTTCCTGCTGTCTTCCTCTCCTTTTGATCAGAACGAGGTGGACTTAGCTGGGTACTACTGCTGCCACCACCACTTAAAAACAGAGAGACAGAAATTAGCATTTTACTGACTGTATGTTCTATAAAACCATTCATTTGGGCTGTAAAAGAAAAATCAGCTCAAATGTGTACACTACGTTACCTGATGGTGGGTCTCCTGGAAAGGAAGGACTCTGAGAGGCTGTCTGGTGGCGTCTCGACCTCTGATGGACTCTTATGTCTCTCAGGAGACAGCTCACTCTTCCAGCTACTGGAGAAGATCCAAAACAGAATCAGTACTGATGTATAGATCGCAATCACTAATATGACAAAAAATCTTTCTATGAAAAAATCTTTCACTTTAGAAAATGCAAAGTGAAAGCATGGTTAAAAGGATAGTTCACTCAAAAATGAAAATACCATAATGATTTACTCATCTCCATGTTGTTCCAAATCCCCTGCCGTGGCTATCATTTCTCATCTGCACTTTTGCATATTCAAACTTTCACATAAGATCCAAGGTTTGGAACGAAATAATGACAGATTTTCATTTCCCAATGAATTATTCCTTTAATGCAGAACATTATCTGGCTTCTATGCCCAAGTGACGCTGAAGCATGGTACAGGAAGATGAATCAGAATAGTGAATGGCCATGTCTGAGCTAAGTGAGTTACCTGTCAGTGTGGGGGTGTGGCTGCTGCGGTTTCAAACCGCGTTTGTGCTGTTTCTGTTGATCATACAGGGTCATAATAGAGGGGCCAGGAACACTTAACGCTCCTGCAATCTGTGAACGAGCCAGCTCAGTCATCTATAGGAAGAGAGAGAGAGTCAAATACACTTTTAATTCTTCAAGCTGACTTTAAAGAAAGAGCCACAGTGCCTTGAGGGAGGATACTTTACACTCCGAGAAGATAAGCATGTAATCTTGTTTCTAAACATTTGTGCTTGTTGTAGGGGTTTTTCAAGCATCCAATTAAATACCCAAGAGTTTGTGTATAAGATATTAAGTAGGCATTTCTTCATTCATTTTAATTTAGCGAGTCAAGATTAAATTACAAAGATAAGTCCAAATACTGTAAAAAGACTCTACACACAAGACATAATAATGTCAACTGTGATCCACCAATAGAAATAAATTAATAGAATTTCTATCCAGTATTATTTATATACTATTAGAGCATTTATTAATATTTTGAATTAGCCTTTACATTTATATTACAAAGCCCCAGTGACATTAAATTTTGTAAATTATTTTATGGGCCTGTTTTTTTGTATGTATTTTACTTTAATTATTTATTTAACTGTTTAGGTTTAGCCCGTTTTAGTTCCAGTTCATTTAACATTTCTAATTATAAAAAAGTATTTCATTTTATACTTGTATTTTATTTGGGCTTTATTTCAATTAACAAAATAGTTTTAAATAGGTTTAGTTTATTTAAGAATAACCCTTCTATCTGTTCTGTCCTGTTTATGCTTCTTAAAAATCATAATTATTGGTAATCATATTTAGAAATAAAATGAGATTTTCAGTGACTCAATACAGAATTATTTGGGGGAAACAAGCTCACCTGTTTAATGTGTCGTGCTGTTTCAACTGTGTGGTGTGCAGCCTCAGTCTGCTGGTTTATCATCTTGTTTGTGGCCTCATGCAAACCTCCTAATGCCTGCTGTTGAGACTGGAGCAAACTCTCTTGCAGCTCTGCATGGGTCTTGAATCCAACACAAGCATCCGTTTATTAAAAACATGCAAATCATTTAACTAAAGCTGCCATTTTTAACTTGGTCTGAATCAGAATTTGATTTCATTGTCCTTTCATTATTGTTCAGGGGTAGCCAACGTCGGTCCTGGAGAGTTTTTCTCCAACCCATATGCCTTGTAGCTTTCTCTGCATGAAACTCTGCAGGACTGTAGCTCTCCAGGACCAAAGTTGGCCAGCCCTATTGTAGATCTATTTAAACATGCAAACTTGTGCAGTACTGTTTAAATAAAACATACCAGAATAGCAGTATACCAGAAAGCACCTAATGATGTTATCATACAAAAAGCTTTTAAACTAAAAAATAAACTATTAACAAAGTGGTGCAAATACCCGTGCAGCTTTCTGTCTGCTTTCTTCCAGTTGCCGTTGTGTTTCGAGGGCTTCTTGCTCTGCCTTCATCCTTAGCAAATACAGTTCACGCTCATGCCTCTGTTGCTGAGACTGCAAGAGACAAAGGTTAAAGTTCACCCTCAAATACATGACCACAGCAGGTAAGATAATTGCTTTAGCAGGTGCATAACTTCACCTTGAGAATCTGAGCGAGCGAGACTGTTTCCTGCTGAGCGAGAGACACGCCTCTCACTCGCTCCACATCACTGAGCTGTCGCACTGACTCCTCCACTGCGTCCAGGTAACTGAGCTCAGCAGACAGACGCTGCTGGAGGACCCCAGGAGCAAACTGGAGCTCCGCTGAGCCTGGGGACACACAGAAGAGTAAGTAAACTAATTCCATCCCTGAACTGAAATTCTTTATTTTTATAGAAGACTTCTTTAGAATTTCAATTACTTACAAGTTAGACAAAAATCTAGACAAAGCAGGTTTACCTGCAGTCCTGTGCCCTGATCTTCCTGGGCTTTGAGTATGGGGTGAGGGGTTGGATTTAGCCCTAGCAGCTGAAGAGGAGGAGGAGGAGGAACTGGGCAGAGCTGTGCGAGGGGAGCCCGATCCTTGGGTGGACCCTCTGATTGAGATATTGTCACCTGGAGACAACCGGGAAGAACCAGAGCTGGCTGGAGAACCAGCGGCAGGAGTTGTACGAGGGCTTCGGGGAGATTTCTTTCCCTCAGAGCCAAAATAACTAATGAAAGAAAACAGAGAGATAAAAATAATTAATAACAACAACAACAACAACTAATAATGAAAATAATAACAATTAAAAAAAACATTTTAATAATTATATTTCTTTGTTTTTGTATTGTTGCATTTTTGTTATTCTTATATTTTTGTTTCAATAAACAAACCAACTTCACAGAGATTACTTAAAACAAGACTTTTTAATTAAAAATTAATCCAAAAGGTAAACAAATGGTACAAGCTTACAGGTTTAGGTGAATTGTGCACACCACTATACTGTGACCACCAAAACCCCCAATAGTCCGGTCTCTCTTTGACAATGTCCAGCTACAGTAGCACAAAGACCTTATTGTAGAGACGTGCACTGGTGATCGGAGAATGCCTTAAATTTATGTTAAACTCACTGCTGCCAGATAAACGAATCCAGAGATCACATCTCTGGAAGATACAGCTCTCTAAATGCTGAAAACACAGTTAGGCATGAGGGGAATCTGACTCACAGGCTTCAACAAATGCCACAGGGAGGTTCGAATGTCACACTAGGGGGAAATATCTCATTGGCAATGAGCCTGACCTGCAGCATGGCTAACCTACTGAACAAAAGAGCCAGTGTGTACGTGCACATTGCCTCCCGCCTCACTTTCTGAAGGGATACAGCAGGCAGAGCACTTGTACCCTCCACCTGACATATAGCAGAACTAATATTGACACTGGCTCCTCTGGGTTCTAATAATTATGATAAACAGGAACAGCATGGATATTGCATTTAAAGATATGTCTGGTCTATGCTCCAGACCGTACCTATGGATGGAGTGGACTGAGGCACCCCCGAGTGTACTGTCTGTGTCCAAGCTCTTGTGAGAGCTGCGACTGGATGCTTTGTCTGAGCCACTCTTCTTAAAACTCTCAGCAGGGAGATCAGAGACTGCAGAGGACGTGTTTCTTTGTCCCTCCAGCAGGCTCCTTTCTGAAGCTGTAGGAATGTACACAGAGATAACATTAGGAATGATACAAAAATGTCAGGGTTCAAAACCAAAATCAGTGAAATTGTTGATACTACAAAAATACTGATTTTTAAGTACCAGTACAGCTGATATATCCCTATAGGAATGCACACAGAGCACAGAAACAGATTTTACACTGTACCACAGTCAAGATCACATGATGTGGCCCTCTATAATATATCTGACCTCTCTTGCTGCTTGAGCTGGCTGAGTGTGGAGAGGAGAGAGGTGTGAGAGCTGGTGAATGTTGAGATCTCTCCCCAGCTCGGTTACTGTATGCAAATCTGCCACTTAGTACCTCGTCTGGAGGACTGAACCGACAGTGGCCATTACTGTGGAGAGAAGGCATCAGAGTTTACATTAATCTTAAAATGTGGTATATTGTCCACATCTCTGTGTATATGATTCTACATAGAGCACATGAAATGGGAGGGGTGGTATGATGGAGTAACACTGCCCTCTTCAGGCTGATTACTAGAAATTTTGTGTTAAAGGAGTGATATGATGCAATTTTGTACTTTTCCTTTTCTTTAGTGTGTTATGTAGCTATTTTTGCATGTATAAGATCTGCAGAGTTACAAAGCTCAAAGTCTCCCACAAAAGGATTTATTCTATCTAAAAGAGAAGGCTGATCCAGACCGGGCTAAAACGCCTTATTGAAACACACCCCCACATCTCTATGTCACGATGTGGAAATATTTGCGTAATGCCGCCAAAATGTTCATGCAAAGAAAGAAGGCGTGGTATCAGGAACCGCAGTAGTGTTGATGCAGCCATGTCAGGGAGACGCTGTGTGTTTCTGTGCGAAAGCAAAAGCACTTTATTTGGCCTTCCGAAAGTAGATGCAATTAGGAATCATTGGTTAAGATTTATTTACAACAGAACAGCGAATTTGTGCAACGCATTTTATGGACGACAGTTTTGTGAACCTAGGAGAGTAGCCTACAAGCCTACAAGGCCGGCTGTGCAAAGGCCATTTCTAAAAAAAAAAGGGTAAATTCCGACTTTGCTATGAAAAAAAAAAAAAAAGAAAAAAAAAATCTGGCGCTTATTCTGAATCAGCTACTGTAAGTATGTTTTCTTAATAGTTTAAATAATTGCTATTGACTGTTCAAATGCGGAGTTTTGCGCCGTGTAGAGTATCGCGTTGTGTGTGTGCGTGAGAGAGAGACAGGGTCACATCACAGTGGAGTCCGCTGTCTTAATCGCGGCTTGTGTACCGCAAATACATACGAGCCAGCTTCATCACTGTGTCGGTCACGCGACTCTGTTCCCCTTTTGGGCTTGAACTGATGGTAAAACTAAGGACATTATGTACTGTCTTTACATTTATGTTGAAAGCTGAAGCTCGCGATTATGGAAAGGGGCGTTACATTTCCGACGAGTGCTTGTGGTGTTCGGCCAATCACAATGCACTGGGTCAGCTGGCCAATCAGAGCAGACTGTGCTTGTCGGATGGAGGGGCTTTGTAGAAAATGACCCCTTTGAGAGAGGCGGGGCATAGAGGAACTACAATAATGTACAGTATTTGAAAAATTATGTTTTTTGAACATTAAAGCATGTCAACATACTCTGTTACACCAAATACACAAAATTGTCTTTAAAATAGCATCATATGACCCCTTTAACGTCACCCTGTTCCTCCTTTATAAATTTTTAAATAACAAGGTATATCTATTGAGCATTAAAAACTATTTCGCTTTACCTGAGCCCATTGGGACTTCTCTTGGATGCTGATTGGCTACTGGCACGTGAGGAAACAAAGTCTTCCTCATAGACCATTCCATCCAATGAGCTGGCACCAGACAGAACAGTGCGGAGAGCCGGAGAACTCTTACCGACCCTCTCTTCAAACGCTACAAAAACAAATGTGTTCAATGAGAATCTAAACTTCTGTTCAAAAGTTTGGGGTCAGTAAAATGTGTTTTTTTTAAAGAAAATAATATTTGTAAATATCAAGTTAATCAACGTGGCAGTAGAGATATGTATAATGTTACAAAAGTTTTCTATTTCAAATAAATGCAGTTCATTTGGAAAAAAAATAAAAAATAAAAAAAATCCCACAACAATATTAAGGAGCACTGATAATAATTTATGTACAACACTTATAATGAAAACTGATTCTTGTGAATCAAAACAGCATGTTAGAATTATTCTGAATGATCATTTAAAACTGAAGACTGGAGTAATGGTAGCTGAAAATTCAGCTTTACCATCACAAAAATAAAATACATTTTAAAATATATAAAAAATTTAATGCAGTAATAAATTTGCAAATAATATTCCCTCAATATTACTGTTTTATGGTATTTCATTAAATACATTCAGCCTTTGTGAGCATAAAGACATACTGACCCCAACTTTTAAGGCAGTGTACATCTGTTTTATATTAAATACATAACGTTGATAGTCTTGAACATCAGTTAGAATACGGAATATATAACACTCTAAGAAGTTTACACACAAAAAACAATATCTAGTATGATATATATAATATATATATATATATAGTTTTTTTTTTTTTTTTTACTCAAAACCATTTTCTAAACTTCCTTTAGAAAAATATTATTATTCCTATTTTTATATATTATTAAATGTTGTTAGAAATTGTCTAATATATTAAAACATTGAAATATTATGGTTTTGATACAAAATATGTACAGAAAATTCTTATTTGGCCCTGCTCTAGTACACAGTTAAATAACAGGTCAAATATGCTTTTGAAGTTCTCACCTTTACTGTAACTCATGTTCTTTGTAAATATATTGATAACACTGTGTGGACTTCCCTTGGCCAGTTCTTCCCACGCTCCATTGCTTCCTCCTTGTACCAGACTTGACACATTAAAGGGCAGGTGCTTCTCTGCCTCTTTCTGAAAGCGTGAAATTGGGTTCAAACTGTCTCCATTCAGATGTGCACTATATCCTGTGGTTTCCAGTCTGGATTTGGGCAGCTCTTGCAGGTCTTCGTCAGATATACTTCCCTCACTCAGCAAAGGACCCTCGCTGATTGAACCTCCGCTGGAGTCCAGCTCAACTTCCTGAACAACGGGCTTTGGAGGAGAAGGGGTCTTGCATGTGTTTCTAGAAGTGTGGCCAGAAGGCATGAGTGTTTGTTTGTTCCCAGTCTCCATCCTCTCCCTAATGCTGTGAAGGTTGCCTACACCTGGAAGGGCCTGATCATAGGTGCTCTGACCCTCAGCAAGCAGTTTTTCAATCCTCTCAACCAGGTCATCAGAATCTGTTGGATTCTCTCTGACTGGCGGACTGACAGGTTTAGCCCAGCGGTCATCGTTAGGGATTAAAAGACCCATGCCTGTATCCCTGGCACAACCGTAGTTTATTCCGGCACCGGCTATCTTACGTGCCTCGCTCTCAATACGGCTGGAGAGAGAGGCAGCTGTGGCCTTAAGAGCCTCAATACGGCTCATTTTGTGGCCTGTGGTTGAGGGGAATGCCGCATGTGCAGTTCGGAACTCTCTGTTAGGTAGTGAAGGTTCTGGATCAAGTTCTAACAGCTGAGAGAAGATATGGCCAGAAGGGGGCACTAGGGAGCTGCTGACCCTCAGAGCAGGACTACGCTGGTCAGATGGGAGCCAGGGTGACCCTGCAAATCCCAACCCATTCCTATAGAAAAAAAATACAAGACAACAGATTATTTAAGTATAATGACCATATGACCTAAAAACAAAAATGACTGCCACTAACATACACACAAAACAACATTACTTTACACATGAAAATGTATAGTAAATATTTTAAGTCGAGTCACATATAGCAAAAAATCATGCAATCAGAAGTCAGTTTTAATACATTTTTAGGAAGATCCCAGTGTTAACAACCTCAATATGCAGAAGGCGCTGCCAACTACATGCACTTAAAGGTGGCCATGAAAACCTATACAGGCTAGCAACAAACACTTCTTGCCAAGCACTGAGCTGACGGATTAATCTGTTCTTACAAAACTACTTGAAATAAGAGCATGGCATCTGTGTAAGGAAATACAAATGACTTCCCATTTACGGAAAGGGGATATTTTGTTAATCTTTTTAGTGCTTAGAACAGATAAACATTAAAAGGAAGCTCTTTGGTGCAAACAACACCTACCCTGCTAACAGCTTCCTTTTGAATGGTTTTTCTAGTTGGAAAGCCAAACATTACACTTATGACACAGACGGTGTAATGAAATGGGACTATGTGTGTGTTTTACCTGGAGAAAGGAGGCTGACATTGCTCTGTAAGAGACAGATCACTGCTGGAGGTAGCACTTTGTGGTCGATCATGTCTTTTGTTTTCTTTATCAGACTCTCCAGATGGCTGGTATACTGGTCTTGGCTGCAGTGTAACAACAAAAACACTTAAAATAGTAGTCGATCATTATGGATTTTGTCTAGACACCAGGGTGTCCAATAGTTAATAGATAACTAGGTGATATGTATTATATAATGCAGTTAAAAGATTTTTAAATTTTTTATGCTCAGCATGGCTGCATTTATTTGATCAAATATGCAGTTAAAATAGTAATATTGTGAAATATCATCACAATTTAAGTTAACCGTTTACTATTCTAATACAATTTAAAATGGAATTTATTATTTTGATGGCAAACTGAATTTTCAGTTTTACAGTTTTCAGTGTGACATGATCCTTCAGAAGTCATTCTAATATGATACATTTATTATTATTGAAGTTGAAAACAGTTGCTTAATTTTTTTGTGGAAACTGTGACACATTTTATTTTTCATGATTCTTTGATGAATAGAAAGTTAAAAACTCAGCATTTATTTGAATAGACAAAAAATTCCTGTTTTTTTTTTTTTGTTTGTAACATTATAATGTCTTTACTGTCACTTTGGATCAATTTTATGCATCCCGTGCTGAATAAGTTTTGATTCCCATCCTTCATTAAAAAAAAACTTACTGATGACAATCTTTTGAAAGGTAGTGTACCTTAAAAATGCATCAATTTAATATAATTATTTTAACTGATTAATATTACAAATATATTTACTCAAAATCCATTCAAAATATAGACAATGCATCCATTCAAAAATGCATTGTCTATATAACAATACAATAAAATATAATAGTTGTAATATCTTAAATAATAAAAAAAAAGTTCAACTGCAAAAATTCTGTACAATAAAGATTTACCTGCTGGACTATGTTAGTTATGGCACCACCATTGATCTCTTCTCTGAGCTTGAGTCTGTTCCATCAGAAGTTTGGTGTATGTTTCCTGGAGCCGCTTCTTTATTGGACCTTCAGGTGCGACTGGGCCCTTGGTGGCCCCTGTTCGTTGTCTCCTGTAAAGTTCCTGTAGGCGTTTA
This sequence comes from Sinocyclocheilus anophthalmus, assembly GCA_018155175.1. NCBI lineage: Eukaryota > Metazoa > Chordata > Actinopteri > Cypriniformes > Cyprinidae > Sinocyclocheilus > Sinocyclocheilus anophthalmus. The sequence continues at coordinate 183,303 of JADLZN010004606.1, forward strand.
TTTTTATTCTCTTCCTCCTCCCTCTGAGCCCTCCTCTCCTCTGCTTGCTGTTTTTTCCTTTCTTCTTGTTTTTGAGCAATATACAGTCGCACCGCTTCTGCGTCATAGTGCCGTTTCTTTGCCACAGGATGCTCAGGAGGATCTGCTCTCTTGGTAGTCTTGGCAGGGCTGGCACTACGAGAAACTCTGGTTGAAGCATGGACTTTCGAGCGGGGTGCTTCTGGCCTCCTGCTGCTGTCCTCCTCCAACTGCAGATCATCTAGGATGCCACGGATATCAGCCGAGAGAAGGTCTGTGCTGGGAGATTTTCTTCTATCACTACCCGTTGATCTGGAAGGTCCAGCTGGCTCTTCTGAAAGAACGTGACTGTGAGGTCTTTCTGCACTGGTGGTCCTTGAACGCCAGCTACGCTCAAGACGAGGATCAGAGCTGGAACGGGGACCAGATCCTGCAGGAAAAGACACAGAGTCAAACAGGAGAATAAAATTTATATGATTTGACACTTTGTTTTGCAAATATTTGAATAATCCAAAAATGTTTTAATAAATATGGTATTTATGAATTCCCACAATATATATACTTAAAGTATATAAATAAATACATACATACAAACACATATACATACATATACACCACAGGCTTTGTATTTATATGTCTGAACCGGAAAAACATCGTCTTCAGCGTTTGCTTGCATATAATGTTTAAATCAATACAGCTTTGAGCATTTCCGTCTCTGCAGCCCAATAAATCAGTATCGGAGTGGCTGAATAAAGTCTGGCTCCAGCCCTGTGTGTGTGTGGAAGGAATCAGGTCGGCTTGTGCAGTGAGTCAGAAACACCCAGTTGAACCCTATTCATTCCGGTCACTGGGCAGCAAAGTTTACCAATGCAGGGAGGGTGTCTGAATCTTTATTTATTAATAGACCTGACACTTGGGCTACTAGCTTCTGGAACACTAGCACTTTGCAATAAATGCAGTATTTAATAACAGTTGGCATTAAACTAATTTAAAACTCAAGGACATCATTTGGTTGGGCATTCAAAATATGAGAAGCCAAAAACCAAATAGCTTGTGACATTTAAGGCTAAACGAACATAGATACTTTAATTTTTCTTTGTGGTTTGACTGAGCTCTAAACTGGAATAGTCCATCTCCATCAGTGTTTCAACCGTAACGTTATGAAGCGACGAGAATTCTTTTTGTACGCGAAGAAAACAAAAAATAACGACCAGAAGGATGCGCTGTTTTCGTTCAAATCAAAGTGTAAATACACGTAGAAAACGTATCCTTGTGGCGCGGCTGACACAGAAGAGCGTAAGCTGCCTGCGGACAGACATAGAGGAGACAAATTGTTGAATAAAGTAATTCTTTTTTGTTTTCTTCGCATACAAAAAGTATTCTCGTCGCTTTCATAATGTTACGGTTGAACCACTGATGGCATATGGACTATTCTGACCTATGTCTTTGAAACTTTTCTGGACCTTGACAGTGTAATTTACTTGGCATTCAATGGGACAGTCACAAGCCTCCCGTTTTTCATCCAAAATATCTTAAATTGTAATCCGAAGACAAACAAAGCTTTTACGGGTTTGGAACGACTTGGGTAAGTGATTAATGAATAAATTTTCATTTTGGGGTGGAGTATCCCTTTAAAACATAACCTCGTGCTATTAAGAGATTAAAACCGTATTTTCGGACTTTGCAGGTCATTGCACTTTTTAGACCAAACAGAACAAACCTAAATCCATAAAAGCTTTGCTATGTAAGGCCATGACAGTGAATGATCCTAATGGAAAGATTATTACCTTGTAAAGGTGAACATGGCTGTGTCAGTTGCTCTTTGGCGATTGGATTTGATAAAGTGTCCGGTGAATCCTGTCTTTTGACGTCCCCCTGAGAACAAGTGGACACATTTTAAAAAATGAGGGAAAATAAACAATATTTGAGAGAAGAACACAAAAGATCCATGAAGGACTAAAGCATTTTTTTAGCATCGGCTAATACAAATTACCACCAACAAAAAAAAGAGAAGGGGGGGGAAGGGAGGTAGGGGGGGGGGGGGAGTCAGCATCCTGAAATAAAACCTCACTTGGTTTAGTGTTCGTTTCATTTCACCTCATGGAATCTTTGCAGAACACTGCATTTTCCCAAGCTGCAGCATGGAAGTAGGATACATGTGTGAATCTGATTGTCCTGTTGTTTCATGATGCTAAGACACAGTTTTCAGACACTTCCTTGAGAACCGGGTAAGGTTTGACATGACATATTTGTTCAGTATATAAAGGAACAGCACAAACCTGCGAGGGAAGTTTCTCTGGAGAGTTTTCTGGCGAGTTCTCGATGAAGTTCCTCTGCTTCTGTCTGGCCACAGAGATCCAACTTGGAGACTCGGTGCTACCAACAGATATTCTTCCCCCTGTATCTGAAATAGGACAAAAAATATGCATCATATTATTTTTATGATACTTTTTTTTTTTGCAAACATAACACAGAAGAATAAAAAACTATGCAAAACAATAATATAACTCACTTTTCAAGATCCAATCAAAAGCTGATCAATGAAATAAAGCCGTGCCATGTATTATTTACAGTATTCCTTCTAAATATTCTGTTTTGCTTTGTAATGTCACATTATGCAAGTTAAATGCATTGCAATTTCCATTTTAAGTTGTCATAATCACATAAATTGTGATTATTTAAATTTATGCCTACAAATAAATACCAAAAGAACACTAAACTGAATGCACTATTAAGCAGTATAGGTATTGCAATTGTCCTATTTTATATAGCAAAATATATAATTATTCAATAACAAATATGAATTAAATTGAATATTATTATAATTAAATTAAATTTTAAATTATTAAAATAATTAAGTTTTTGCCTGTTTTATCAGTAAAAATATTCGACCATCCCTACTATATAAATTAAATAAATAAATAAAAATAAATACATTTTTCATGATGGATTTTTAATTAAATTTGTAATAATTAATTTAACTTAATAGTAATAGATGCATAAAAATAACAATTACCATAAGTACTTTAAATGACTTTGATTTAACTTAATTTAGTAAGGGAAATAATTGATAAATTATAAGAAAAAGTATTTTATTTAATTTTGCAACTGTTTTGAGGATTTTAAATATCTTTACTGGAAAACAAGACAAAATCCTGATTACAAATTTTTTATATTTTTTACAAATGTATTTATTTGTTTGCATATGTATACACACAAAATCAGCTTTTTAAGAATGGAGGTAACCTGGGATTTTTCTGGCCGACATCACAGTGTCAACTAGCAGATCGGGCTTCTTTGGCGGGATGGGCTTCCGGGCACTCTGGTCATGGTCCAGGGTCTCCTGCGCCCCTGAAGACTCTGTTTGCACGGGGCTCCAAGGCGATTCTCCATCTAAACCATAGCGGTGCAGGACTGGAGTCTTTCTCAAACGCACTCCAAACGGGGTCTCTAGGGTCGTCTCTTCTTGAGCATGGGGCGTCTCTGTTTGGGGCGATTCATCAGAGGCATTATTCTCTGGTGGCACCGCTGAGATGGTCTGGGACTGCTCTTGGGCGCCTCCAGAAGCCAATGACCTTTGCCACGCAGGGGTGATGGTGAACCGAGGTCGAACCTCAGCGATTCCCGTCAGTTCTCTTGTAGGCGACTCAAAAACTTGCTGATCTTGCTGCTCAGAAACAACCTCAAGTTTTTCTGAAGACACTTCCTGAGGCTCACCAGACACATCCAGCTTGTTGGGCTCAGGTTGCTCTTCTTGATCTACAGGAGACAACTGAGAATGGAGAACTGGACTCTCTAGCACAGGAGCCACAGTAGAAAGAAGGACCTCGACAGGCGTCTCTGGTGGAGCTTCAGAGGCTTCAGGCTCATCACTGGTCTCTGATGAGCTCCAGACATCATCTCGGACTGTCGGATCAGATTCAGGAATGTTCTCCACATTGACTGCAGATGATTCTCTTTGGTCACCTGAAGTCTCATCTTTCTCAGACTCTAGAGAAGCTGTCTGACCTCCGACCTCTTGACGTTCAACATCATTAGTAGAGTCCTCCCTTTTCTCAGGTTCCACCACTGGCAATTCATCATCTTCTTCTCCAGCGTCTTTGGTTTCTGTCTCCATTTTAGCTTCATCCTCAACAGCATCTTCATCTTGCTCTGTCACATTTACTGCAAAAGCTTTTGGCGATTCAAATAACTCTTCGTCCTCTTCGGCACTTTCAGCCTTGTCTGCTTGTTTCTCGTCATCAGCTTCAGGCACTTGGTGACCTGCATCAGCAGACTCTGGCACCTCCAGCAGCTCCTCTTCCTCTGTGGTCTCCTCGGAGATCTCTTCTGAATCTACAGATGACTCTGAAAGCGAGTCTGGTAGAGGAACCTGCTCCTTTGTGGTCACCATAGGCTCTGAGGAATCGAGAAGATCTTTGTTGCCTTCCTCAAGCCGAGAAACCACACTCTCACTGTTTATGAATTCCACCTACAAAAAGGAAGCACAAATAGTTCAAATTAAATTAATTTGTACTGTAGATCAATGACATAATGCCATTTCTAATGTATCAAAAATACAATTCATACATCAGTGACATAAACATACAATTTCTGAATTAATATTCATTCAATTTTCTTATTTTTGGAGGCATAAAGTAAAAAAAAAAAAACAAAAAAAACCTTGCATGAAACAACTGCCTAAATAAAAATTTAACTTCTAATTGAGTAGTTGACATATTCCTTTACTTATTAAGATATTATATTAATTATAAGAATTTATACAGAATATATATAGACTAATATAGTAAATATATTAAATCAAATCTATAATACATAAAACATTTAATAAAGACATAAATAATTTTTTTTTAATTTATTTTTATTTAGTAAGAAATAAAACTTTTTAGAAATGCAAGTAAAATATACTACATTTGAAACATATTGTTGTCCAAATCAAAGCGATGTATATCAATTATATGTAAATTATATATATATAGATAAACCAATTACTATCACGCAACCCCTTAGTACCCTCATGACCTGTTAGTTAGTTATTAGTTAGAAGTTGTTTGTTGTTAAAATTAATAAAAAACAAACAACAACAACAAAAACTGAAATTATAGTTTTGAATACATAATTTATGATATTTGTAAAAAAATACTCTTTTACTATTCTATTAAAAACTCATTTGAAGTATTTTTTCAATCATTTGAAAATAATTAAGATATGTACATGTATTTAAGGTATAAGAAAAACTTAATTACACCACATTACTAGTTTAGAGTCATTATATTTAAACTTGGAATGAAAATCATACAAAAGTTTTCAAAACTAACATGAATGCAAACAGTACATTTCTAGGAGCTTTGCACTTTTTATTTCTTTGTCTCAGACACCCTTATTTAACCATTATGCCAGTAAGTTGCAGATGCAATGTCTCATTGTTGCAATCTTCTTGAAAATGCCACTGAATGTGCTGTACCTCACTCTGAAGAAGCATATTCTCATGCTCCAGTGCTAGTCCTGATGCAAGAGGGCTCTTCAGGGAGCTCAACACTTCCTCAAGCAGTGACCCCTGCTCCTCAGGAATGACCTCACATCCTGTGTCCAACAGGAAGTCATCGGCCTGCAGCTCGAGTGTTACTGGACGCTCCCAAGAGGATTCTGGGACCTCAGACTTGGGGACGTGATCCTCAGCAGGAACATGTTCCTCTCCTTCAGAGACGTCTCCGGCAAAGATGGAGGATGTTGGAGTAGTCACTTCCTCTTCCTCTTCTTCAGAAGCAAATGATTCACCGTCTGAATCATTCACCTGTTCTCCGGGCAAATCTAGACCAAATTGAACAACAGAAAAACTATTATTGAACTACTAACCAACACGTATTGATTACTTTACAATTGAAAGTTTGGGGTCGTAAGATTTTTTTATGTTATTTGAAAGAATTCTCTTCTGCTCACCAAGGTTGCATTTATTTAAATAAAAAAAAAACTGTGAAATACTATTACAATTGACACTAACGTTTCTATTTTAATGTATTTTAAAATATAATTTATTTTTGTGATTTAAATCAGAATTTTCAGCATCATTACTTCAGTCTTCAGCTTCACATGATCCTTCAGAAATCATCTCAGTGCGATTTGCAGCACGAAAACATTTTTTTATTATTATTATTAATGTTGAAAACAGTTTTTGCTGCTTACTATTTTTGTGGAAACGGTGGCATATTTTTTTTCCCAGGATTCTTTGAAGAATAGAAAGTTAAAAAAACAGCATTTATTTAAAATATCTTTTGTAACAAATTATTTTACTGACACCTTTGGTCAATTTAATGCATACTTGCCGAATAAAAATATTTGTTTCTTTCAAAAAAAAAAAAAAAAATCAACAAAACAAATTTTATAGATTAAATCAGGTAGAAATAGCTCTTTTAGGTGACAATTGCAATTAACACTTTTGTAGTGTATATACAGGCATACTTTTCTGTTCTTCTCCAATACTTGTGACCAT